>CAJPEV010000827.1:16877-38512 GCA_905338385.1 Darwinula stevensoni | reverse complement strand
GCTCCAACACTTCCTTGTTCGTGACCCTTGCTGTCCACGGGATGCGGAGGAGCCTTCGCCAACACCACAACTCAAAAGAGTCGATTTTCCTCCTGTCTGCTTTTCTCAAGATCCAACTTTCACAGCCGTACATGGTTATGGGGAACACGACGGCACAAACCAGTCTGCATTTGGTCGTCATGCTGATGTCTTTACTTTTCCATACTTTGTCCATGCTCAGCATTGCGATTCTGCCCAAGGTTGTTCGACGCTTTACTTCGGGGCTGCACTCTCCATTTCGAACGATCTGAGATCCGAGGAAGGTGAATTCTTGCACGCATTCAATCTCTTCATCATCAATTATTATCTTGATATTACCATTTCCTGCCGTTGTCATGATCTTGGTCTTTTTGATGTTCAAGAGGAGGCCAAACTTTGCGCTTTCATCTTTGATCCGTTTTATGAGATGTTGCAGGCCATCTTCTGTTTCTGAGAGAAGAGTGGTGTCATCAGCATACCGAAGGTTATTGATGTTCCGTCCTCCGATTTTCACTCCAATTTCTGAATCTTCGAGGTCTAACTTCCTCATGATAATTTCAGCATACAGATTGAATAGGAAGGGAGAGAGAATGCAACCTTGTCTCACTCCCTTCCCTATTTTGAGCCAGTCAGTGTCACCATATGCTGTGCGAACCGTGGCTTCTTGGTCTGTATACAGCGATCTTATCAACTTGATCAGATGATCTGGCACCCCGAGTTCTTGCAGGGCCATCCACAAATTGTCGTGCTCGACGCAATCGAAGGCTTTCTTGTAGTCGATAAAACACATATAAATGTGCTTTTGGTACTCGCGGGATTTTTCCATTATCCATCGCAGATTTGTGATATGGTTGCGGGTACCTCGACCACGTCTGAAGCCAGCTTGGGCATCAGGCAATTCCCTTCCGATGATTGGATTGAGGCGTTGCTGTATGATCTTGAGGAGAATTTTGCTCGCATGGGGGATGAGGGCAATTGTGCGGTAATTTGAGCAGTCTTTTGAATCCCCCCTTTTTGGCAGTGGAATAAATACCGACCGTTTCCATTTTCTTGGCCACACACTGGTTTCCCAGATTTTCTGACATAGTGCTGTGAGAGCTTCTGTTGGTATGGGCCTTAGTATTTCGGCCGGTATGCTGTCGATACCGGGGGCTTTGCTGTCAGGTAATTGTTTCATCGCCCAAACAACTTCTTCTGAGAGGATGGCTGGTTCTAGTTCCGTTGTCGCAGCTTCTACTCCCTGAAGAAATGCCGCTGGGAGTTCGCTGTTACAAGCGTACAGATCTTCTGTATATTCTCGCCATCTACGTTTGATACCTTGCTGGTCCCTTAATTCTTTGCCTTCCTTATCTTTGATGGAACCCTTGCGCGCTGAGAAGGGCGTTCGAATTCCTATTCGAAGGAAGGTTACTTACTTCCATTTTTGGTACAGTATGATGAAGCTACACGGAGAGGGGAGCATTGAGGACAGAGTACTCTGAGAGGTAATGTTGGTCAAAATACTACATTGACTTGTTAACAACACTTCATGGTAGCCGAATCGGGAATCGACCCAAGGGGTCAACTCTCGTTAATCCGAACATCGATAATACGGACACCTGGAATATTCCCGGCAGAAGTCTAATAGAATTCATGAAATTATCCGTTTAATGTGGACGTCGTTATCCCGTATTTTTCGTTTATCCGGTCCATTTTCTGCCGTTAATCCGGGCTTGGCAGCAAAATACATGATACAACAGAAAAAAAATTTCCCTCTGTCTGCACTCTCACTCACCCTTAGGAAGATGCTCTGGGAAATTTGTTGTTTTATTTCGCAACATTCTTTGTTCGTTTGATCCATACTAGTGTCCACACGAGAAAGTTTTCATGTACTAAACAGAGTCCAAGTTTTCCCTATTCCCATTCAAAAATATAAAGGCTTTTTTTTTGCACGATTGAAGGTGCCTGTTTCCATGAAAAAGAAGAATAATCTCTCCTGATGAACGAGGGTTGACTGGATTCCCCAACGTAATACTCGGCGTGTCTGGTTGAGTCCTGCTGCTGTGGCCATGGAGGAGTCATTGATGTGCGCGTGCTAGGTAGAGGATCGACAGTGACATCTTTATTGCGACCCTGCCGAAGATTGGGATGCGAGCGGAGTGGAATACTGTAAGCTACACTCTAGGATGAGAGAGAAGTTAGGCAGTGATCGTGATCACAACACGACACGACGTGATCACAACACAAGTCAACGTAATCGATAAGGATCGGATGTTACGTGTGCTTTATCCTTTATCCATTTCTTTCTGAACACTCCATATCATCTCTCCATCAACTGAACCACTACATTACTTAATCAGCTTCATGCTCGTTTGGATGATTTTCTACTCTTCCTTGTTTGTCGAATGGGATGGACGATGCTGAGCCACGATTCAAACTTGGTAAGTCTTTTAAAGGCAGATTTTATTTACAAGGTCCACAGATAAATGCCTCTGGCTTTTCCTGGAAGAGAGGGAGAAAGAAAACAAAAAGATGAGATTCCTTGGGAACAGGATGAGATCACAGCCTCTGTCTTTGAGTCCTGACAATGTTTTTCAACATGAGACCAACAGAGGCAGAGGAAGAATGTGGAATAACATGGGGGAGTGACTAGCCTGGATGAAAATGCGCTGGGGAAACAGTCATGCAAAAAGTAAACAACACATCCAACATCATAGCATGAATGTACCAAAAAAAAAAATAGACACTGAATGACACGAGGATGAGCATGATAGATAAGAGAAAGAATAGAGCATAAATGTTGAAGTCACTGGCAAGTTGACACACAATCCAGCACCACCATCTCAACTTGACCCATTCAGATAGTCCACCAATGCCCTGTAGAGAAACTCGTACTGTTCCTGGTGAGGGGAAAAGAAAATAATGGTAATATTGTAAAAAAAAAAAGAAAAAAAAAAAGAAGAAATATGCACAAGAATGAAAAAATATAGATATGTCTTGTACCAACTGCAACAAAAAGCTCAAATTTTGGACAAACCCCAACTTCTGTGCCCCATATCTGATACCATCTTAATCTGTAAAAATCCTCACTTCATGCTGAAGGAATTGTGGTCGTTGGGAGCGAAGGTTGCGAACCACCTGGAATACATCTGCATGCCCTTCTGTCCTCAACTGCTGCAGAAGGATCCCCAGGGCAACAAACACTGAACTCCGATCACTTCCTCCACTATACACAAGTTCACAATCTGTTCTTTCTGACCCCTCAAACTGTGAATTACGACAAAGAGAAAAAATGAGAGACCTGCAATGAACAAGGATAGGAGGTGGTGGTTTCAGGATGCTCAGGGCAGGCTTCCCACAAGCAGTCTCCATCTCTTCTCCTGGGAGAAGGGTGGCATCTTCTTGATTCCGACTCACACGACCAATTAGGTCCAAGAGAGATGATGGGGATTCTGGGATAGATCCCACACCCCCTTCCCAAGCCAGGTATTGAAATTGGGTCACCTTTACCTCTTCCTTATTCTACAAATGTCAGTGGACATAATGAAAAATTCCAATTCATCCAACCAGCTCCATCAGGATGACTGACCTTGGTATTTGTGATGGTGAAGGTGCGCTTGATGAACATCGGCAGGGTCTCCATTTTGGTGAGGAGGATCTTGAGGTGGTCATGGGTTACCTGTTCTTCACCCTCAGGCCAATACTGTGGGCAGAGATGCTTCCTTGCCTCATCTACTGTGTCTTCATCCTCCCCTTCACAGTCACCTTCACTCAGCATCACAATACTGTTCACTCCCTGATCCATAATCAAACGCCAGAAATCTGCCACTGTGGACTGCAGTGGGTCCTGTGCCACAATGTATGTATTGGAATGGTCATATCCCTACAAAGGAAAAGCAAACTTTGATGTAAATGACATTTCTCCTTCCAGCTTCCAAAGTGTACGAATGAAGAGAAACCTGAATGAAAGAGGCATTGATGTATGTGTCCTCTGGTCTGGAGAAGATAGGATTCAAGATTACACGATTCTTGTCCAACGGAACACAGTCCTCATAACGATTCTTCCCTCTGTTTTTTCTTGCCTGGTTACAGGGATATGGATCCTCCACAACTTCTGACAATTTCTGCAATTAAATAGTCATTTCAGCCACTGTTGGATTGTCATTGCCAATTATTTCACATTTCAATTATTTCACCTGAAATTCATGCTTAATAAGTGTTTGGCCTTCAGGAAGTTTCTCTTGGAGCTCATGAAAGCGCTCAATCAACTCTGATGAAGGGATTTCTGTGTCCCCAAATTGGGCATGTTCCATCAAAGCTCGAAACACAAACATGTACTGTTTCTGTATGATCAATAAAAGGAGGAAGAGCAATGGTGAGGTGAATGAAAGGCAACAAGGAAGACGAGGACATGGAGGAAAGGACATACAATAGATTGGACAAGGTAATTCCTCTGATGTCTGAGCTCTGAGATGAAGGAAAATATGCTGGCCTGACCTTCCTCTTCTAACTCTTGAAGCAAGGAGTCAATTGCAACTAAAGTTCCAGTCCTCCCAACACCAGCACTAGATTGAAACACATAGGCAACCAGAGCTCATTAACACAAATTTGCCATGCTTCAGTCAATTCTTAGAAAAAAGGGAAAGCATAGATAGGGCAAGACATCACTTACCTGCAATGCACAAGGATGATTCCCTTGGAATTGAACTCAGGAGCATTGAAGGTTTCATTGATGCGTTTGATGAATTTCAAGAGACCATTGGGTTGCTCAGGTGCCATGAAGTCTCGCCAGACTAAATAATGGAAGTGAGTGATCTCACGGACATCTTTCTCGATGTGACCCTCTCCCTCTTCCTTGTCCTTTAGGCTGCATTCTTCCACTGAGTTCCTTTTCCCATTTCCCATCATTTCCTTCTTCCGCTCGGCTCGAAGGCGACGCAGCACATAATCTGTTGATCAGAAAATCCGAATAAAGCTAAGAGAACTCCTATAATGTTTTTTTTTTCTTTTCAAGGATCTCTAACAAGATATTAAGAGAGGAAGAAAAGCTATTGACTTGGGACTAACCAGAGTAGGTTTTCTCTGCAGTGCAGGAGACAAGGCAATCTCCATAGTACTCAGAGCTCTCCTCAGGCCAATATCGGGCACATTTCACCTTCCCATTCTCTTCGAAGTTAGTAAGCATCACCATGAGGGATATCTTCTGCTCCCAAATCATATGCCAGAAATCAGCCACTGTTCCCAGCAATGGACCTAGAGAGAAGCAAAACTTCCATCACACATCACTATCAAAACATACAGACCATAGAGACAAGGCAAGTTCCTGGACCTTGAGCACAGATGAAAGTCTTTCGATCCTTGTACCCTTTGACAAAATTTGCATTAATGTAATCAGATGGATGTAAGGGAGAAGTAGAGAGGAAGACCCGAGTCTGATCGTAGGCTTTGATGTCTGGATAGCGATTCTTGGCACTGTTGTGAGGGTCTTCAGATGCCTTGCTCGTTCGATCCGAGAAGCATTCAGGAAGCATCTACACAACCAACCATATCAAGCATGGTGATAATGGGAGAAGACAAGAGGGAGTTTGTTTCCATGCTTTCATATCATTTACAACAAGTCAAACAACTATAAATTATTACTTTCCAAATCAAGTAAGATTTGATCACTCTGATAAATGTAGGCCTATAGACTAGAATGAAAATCAGCAAACCCTAAATGCAAATCTAATTACACAACATAGACATAAACTGACCTCAAATTCATGCCTAAAGCCAAGATCTGAGTCCCGATGTCTGTCAATGAAAGCATCAACAAGTTGATGCTTAGGGATGGGAGAGATATCTGGAGGTGATGCAGTTGCCAGTGGGATTCCTTCTGGGTGTCCACGCAGTGTTGCCCACATGTGTCTGAATGATGAGAGTTAAAGAGCTCAATGCTCTGGGCATTACATAGTCAAATGCTACCCCTATCAATGAAAATGAATTGATTCACAGAAAAATTAATGTGATTGTGAACAGGTTGTCCAACATGCATGGAAATTTGACATAAAAGGCTTGTGCCTTTTATTAGTTTGTAATCAATGTTCATTATGACAGCCAAATGAACTGCTTGACACTTCTGAGTTGACCAAGTTTAAAACCCATTAAACTCCTCACCTGACCATTTTAATATATTATTTTGTAGTAAACTAGGAAAGGGTATCCTTCAGACATACAATAAATCAGGGGAGTATATTTCTTTTTGACTCTTGCCTTCACAAGATGGCATACATCTGCTAGGCAATTTACAACATTCTCTATGGTGGGCCAAGGAGAAATGGATTGCACTCAGTGAGGACCAAGGAGAGTCCTACCTCACAGAGGAACGGAAGGAGAGCTCAATGCCTTGCTCAGCTGAAATGAGCTTAGAGTACCGTCGGAGGACACAGACAGCCAGGATGAAGGTAACAACAACCAACAACCCCAGGGTGACACCAAGGATGGGGATCAAATCAGACTGGGGAGGAGCCTCATCTCGAGGGCTTTCTTGATCACTTGATCCAAGTAGGGTGAAGTATTCACTTGGTTTTCTCACTACATCTCCAGTCAGTGTTTTCACTGACAACACCAAATACCCACACTTAATGATCTCAAAAATAATAATAAACAACTTGGGAGAATTTTTTTGACAACATACCAATGACTTCTATGAACCCACTATAAGTGCTATTGGACTCCAGTGGACCATCTTCAACAATGGGGAAAGAAGTGGGGATGTTCGGTGTGTAGCGGCGATTTCGTGAAAATCCCGCTTCATCGAAATTTGCATATGATTGTGAGTAGCATGCAGAACATTGAGGTGGTGGTACAGATAGAGATCCATCCCCAACTATGACCTCATCTTGGAAGCGATTGCTGGGAAAAAGAGGATTTGATGCTGTTCACATGACAGCACAGCAGATGCCATTCTGACTTGTTTCCACTCACCTATCAAACATTTCTGCAATATATCCAGTCAGGTGCTGTCCTCGGTGGTTATGAGCCTCTTGATATGTGGAAACTGATATTTCCTGTGGATATGGCAACTCTCTTCCCTGCAGATCTTCTCCATATCGCACAATCACCACCCTACGATTCAATATCCATGTTCATTCTCTAACATTTGATTTCATCGCATTAAAGCATTAGACAAAGCAAGTGCATTATTCATGCAAACCTCAAGCCTTTCTTTTTCCAGATGAAACTTCCAGGCAAACATGTTTGAAAAAGAGGGTAAAAGAGGAACAGGATGCAAACCTATAACAGCAGATGGGGCCATAGCGCTCAGATGCTCTGACAAGCAATACTTTGAATATCTGGTTCTCCTCAGAGGATTTCAGCTTCCTCCAAGTGAAGCGAGGAAGTTGCTTGGGAAGATTGGGCCCCATGTAACACTCAGATACCTTTGTGACTCGGCTCTTCGTTCCACATTGCCCATTTCGTGACATGGCACATACCTGATCACAGAGAACAAGTGAAAAGCTTATTCCCCAAAACTCCAATATGATTTTAAAATCCACCATCATAATATTGAAAACTCATATGCTATCAGCATCTCAAATTTTCAAACAAATCCACATATGTCAATATCAGGTCTGTCAGATGAGGTGAAAAGTATAAACTAAATTAAGAAAATTTGTCAAAAGTACAAAGTTAATGATTAAAAAAAAAGCTCTCATCTCTGATGCCTTACACAATCAATTACAAACTCATTGAAATTTAAGCATTAGAGCTGCATTCAGAGCCTTTATTTTCATATACCAAGCACCAGTGAGAGCATTATCCACTGCTAATGATATTTGCTGATACTGATATTTGAAATGTTGATAAGTAACCAATATGACTTGAAACAGGGACTTCTCAAATACATGACCATACCTGAATGGTATAATTAGTATTTGGAATGCCTTGAATGGTGAGTGATGAACGGTTATGAGCAGAGAGCACATTTGTATCTTTTGCCTCCTCCCATACACCAAGTTCATTCAGAAAAACTGATTTTTCTTCAACGAACACCTGAACACAGAACATAGAAATTTAATTGCATGCTAGATCCCTTGGAAATACATGATACAATTCTTTTTGGAATGGAGATGGTGACATGGTCACATTGATATCAATGAAAAATACAGGCCATATCTAAAATCCAGACCATAAACTAGGAGTTTAAATGGAATGTTTGACAGACTTTGTATTCTGCCTTGAACATCTGTCCATTTGACTGTGTTGGAGGATCCCAGGAGATATGAAGGTAACTCCCATGTTGATCAGACTGGCAATTCACCCGAACCTTCATAGGTGGACTGGCAGCTGTGAATTCATGAAATCCCAGCATCACTATGTTACTTGCATATGCCCTAAAAGTTTTTTTTTATCCAAAGGAATAACTGGTACTTACGTCCATCAAGGGTGGATTCATTGGCTGGTTTTGACCATGGTCCACACTCATCTGTGTATGCATTACAAGCCTTCACCTAAAGGGGAAAAAACAGCAATTGAAAGATATTGAGATATAAAGATATTGTCATCAGGAGCACCATTTCAATAACTTATACAATAATAATAACTCCCCATGTATGAAAAAGAAGAACATATAAGTAGGCTTACTTCAAGATAAAAGCAATCTCAAACATGATACAGGTTCCTTTGACTAGTTCCTGAGAACAGAGAGGGACCACAAGCATGAATCTCATCACTGTTAGTGTGACTGGAGTTACAGAACACTCCCATAAAATAAATATGCACTTTCTCTCTTTATTGACACGTTGACGACCAGCCTATTTTTGCTTGTCCGCCGCGTGGGACCATGCGCATTTTTTTTGTCATGGTCCCAGAAAACATTTTTTTTTGCCGAGTTTTTTTAAAATGTTGAATTTTTTGGAATTTTTATCAGTATGAGTAGCCTTCAATTCATAATACTGAACAAAGTCCTGGATGGTTTTTGGTGGAGGATTCCATGCCATGTTTAAGGATTGTGACGTGGAGGCTTTGATAGTGATTTCCGGCTCATATGTCATATCCTCCGTCAAGGTCCTGACAGCAACACTCTCTTCAGACCATGACCCCATGTCAATGGCATTCTTACCCTGGACTCGTACAAGGTAGGCTGTTGATGGTTCAAGACCCACGAGAACAACCTGGCGGTCAGACCCAGCCACTCTCTTGCTGAGGGCAACCCATTCATCACCTCCCTCTTTCATATACTGAGACACCAAAAAAAAAAAACAGGTGTCAGTGAAGCATATGTAAATTTTTGGAACCTAGTAGACATTCAAGGAAACTCACCTGAACATAATATTGATCCAAGGGAGCATTCCCATCATATACTGTCCAATTCACAAACAATTTCCCTTTTCCCACTCCTTTCACCACATCCAGAGTGACTTTAGGCTTTTCTGCAAGCAAAAACAAGTATCATAACTGTGCACAAGTACAATGCATCTCTCTCATGCAGAATGCTTTCCAGCAACATGTAACAAGATGAGAAAACATTAGTCTGGACACACCTTGAACGGTGAGAGCCACAAAACTCTCAGCTCTGCCACGGGGATTAGAAGCCTCACATTTGTATGTGCCATTGTCGTGTGACTCTGCTTGGAAAACCATCAACTGGTAAACTGTCACAGACTCATTTGCACCTGCCTTTGTCTCCACTTTGAACCTAAACCTCAGAAAAATAAGAGATGCTATAGCATTCATCTGGCGAAAGATTCATAATTGCACCCTTGTCATAAAATCTAGATGCTCAAGCTCTAGAGTAGAAATGAGGATAGGCTGACTTTGAGAATTAATTGATACATACCTTGAATCTGAGGGAAGTGAGACATTGTCTCTGAACCATAACACTTTGGCTAGTGGATGAGCCTTGAAGGAACAACTCAATGTTCCATTGGATCCCTTCCTGACTTTATCTTCTTTTGAATCAATCAGCTCTGGCAACACTGCATATTCAAAGCCAACACATGATCATTGCTAAGTTGTGAAATGAGATATTTAGACAAAGGGAAAACATCGCAGAGACTCACATTCCACTTCCAAGGAAACATTCTTTCCTATCACATCTTTTGGGCTTCCGGGCAAGAATGCATGGCACCAATAATTACCACTATGAGTGAGCTTCACACATGACAGAGGAAAATAACTAGTTCGAACACCTAACTCCTCTGACACTTTTTCTTTGGTCAAGTTTCTGGAAATATTTTTTCCCCTGACAGACCAATAAATTTCACCACTGGTTGGCTTTACCCGACATCGCATAGTTACAATAGAACATTCACTGACGACACTGCCTGGCTCCAATTCCACTGATATGATGTCCAGGGCTAGAAAAGCAAATAGGGAAGCAGGTTATGAACTGCATGTTGAAAATGATTATGAAGAGTGTCTGAAGCATCAAAGATCATTCCAACAAATTAGGTAGCACATTAGCAAAGGATGCAAAGCAAGAAATAGTTCAGTTGTTTCTCACCAGCATAACCTGGTTTTCATGAACAAACTGAGCTTCAATGGTATTATCCTGACTCACTTTTGTCGGCAAAAGCAGCAGCAGGTAGGCCTTGAACTTCATCAAAAAGAATCTTCCAGGCCAAGTACATAAGTGGCAAGGAATAATTCCCCCTATGGTGACGTCTATGCCATAACATCTTTCTCTGTTAGAGATGAAGTGTTGAAGTTTATGTCATGGGTAGACTTCCTGACCAAACCTCTGAAAGGACAGTAAGAGAGAAATAAGAAACTATATACAATGTCAGCCACTGCTAATAAAACAATGCATTAATTCCTTCACTATTTTTTCTCCAAAGCAATGTTTAATAATAAGAATGAACTGTTGATCGCTAATCATTAGCTAAGTTTTATGCAAATCGAAAGCAGGGTTATAACATGTGGAAACCAACGAAGAATGATTGAAGAATATCATTGCCTCTCAGCTTAACAAGGGGGGTTTCAAGCTTGATGTACAAGCATTTGTACAAGCGTTTTCTTCTTAGCACACTCATCAAGTACTTGTGCAGTGAAAAGCAAAAAATAAAAATATGGTGGTTTAGAAACGTTAAATGAGCATCAGATTCAAATAATAAGTAATTCTAATTAATGGAATTAAGTGATCAAATCCTTCCAGCTACAGGTAATGAAATGATATTTTTGTTGCATCACCAGTACAGCAATTCATTTACTGCATAATTAGCAAAACAACACCTTGAATAAGAAATGGTTGGGGAGTTTTTCACTGTGATTTCACCAGGCCTATTAAACAACTGTGCATTTTATGCCCATGCCATCAAAGGAATGCTCGTTTGTTGAAGAGCAGGTAGGTTGTTGTTTATAGCTGGAACTAAAAGATTAGCTTAACTCAGAGGCAATTCAACACATTATAACATATTCTAACTATAGCTTCAAGCAATAGCTTCTTCTTCAAGCTCCCTGCAATTGCCTCTACGAGCTCCCATTGTAAATTCAAGCCCAAATTGAGAGATCTTTTTTCAAATTATCAAAGTGGAACTCTATGAGGAGCGCTTGAAATTTGTTATGTAATTATTTGCAGCACCTTACCCTGAAAAGCAAGATCATTAATAGCTTTAATTATGATACTTTTCTGAATCTTATATGAAAAACAAGCACATTTTCTTTCCTGTTTCATCGGATAGATGGACGTAATATCAGCAGTTTAAAGAATTACCGCCTGAAATTTACCACATTTGCATCGGAAATCTCACTCCCGTGGTTTCCTTGCGAATTTCTTTTCCTATGGAAGATAAAGAATTTCTGAGGAAGAAAACTTTCGCGTTGAAGGCGAGAAATTCCTTTGTAATGCTCTGGCAAATGTATTCCATAGTTTTTGTTTAATGAATATATTTTTCAGCATTCTTTCATCGCCTATGCGAGAAACACCTCTGGTGTGGACGAAGAAGAAAATTAATGGTATGGAAGCATATTAACTGCAAATAGCACCCTTTCCGGTTGAAAGAAGCTTGGGAATCTGGTTAACAATGTAAAGCAGCCGCTGTTGCGAGGCAATTAGCATTGCATTCGCAGTTGGGAATTAACAGGCATAAAGCTTTTGAATTTAGATCGAATAGAACCTAATAAGATACTCCAGAAACTCAGCTGAAGAATCAAAATTGTACGTGTACGTACCCATCACAAGCAGCAACACATGTAGAATTTCAATCATCATAACCTGAACGGATTCATGAATTTATGTACCATGTATGACATGCCGAACCACGATGGTATCACTATACAGCACTCTGTCTCAGGAGTCGCACGACATGCGTGCGTATCAGAGGAAAGTGTGGACGAGATTCCGGTATCCTTGAGCACTCTTCTCCCCGTTGGTGAGCATATCATCCATCCGGTTCGGACAAAGTTTTGTTTATCGCGTCTTTCTTCCTGTCTTTTTCATCCTTCCCATGGGGAGTTCGGGCTCTCCTGTCATCCTTTTCCCCTGAGGCTTCTTCGTCATGTTGCCCGTTATAGTGGATTCGATCTGCGTTCGGTGCTGATGAAGAAGGCCCACTCGAGTACGGACTGAAGTTACTCGGTTCGATGGTCTTCATCTCTGGGGAAGCGAAATTGAGGCAGCAGCAGAGGAATTCCTCCTCTGGCGTCACGAAAATGAGCAGAGTCACGAATGAGTCATCCATATTACCGTGTCATTTGCACCAACAAGAAGCATCTGCTTACCCGTAATCCATTATTCAATGTCGCAAATTTACCTGCAGTGAAATGTTTATTTGGACAACAGCGATTTCATCCGCTGTAACACTAAAAAAAATTCCTACCAAAAGTCCTTACCTTCTCTGAACGCTTTCCCTCGGAAACTCCACTTCATTTTCTTTACGATTTTTTTCCATCTTCTTCCTGAAATATTGCGGCTAAGGGACTGGTTTTCGAAATTCAATCTCTAATGGAACCAAATTTCATTTATTTGTCTCAGAATAGCATATTTCATCAATTTCTTGACACCTTTCCTTGAAAACCTTCCCATGCAACACAAAACGTTGCGAAACCGACGTTGCATTCTGGTCGCATCGTCGCGGAAGTTGCATCGACGTCACACCAACGTCATTTGACGTCCGTGATTTCTTGAGTCCAAAGTGCAAATTGGAAAACAGAAAGGCTATTGGCTATTGATCATTCTCATGGAAATTGCTAAACGCCTCAGATGACATGTTTTGATGGCCCAACGTTGGGAAAAGGTGAGAAAGGTCGGGGGAACGTAAATGCTGGGGAACGATGTAATTGCCACCACGTGGGTCCGCCAATTCTCCGTCATACCACTAGATGGAGGTATTCGTTTCGCACAGTACGCAAAAGTTCACTTCCCTCTTTCCCTGGAATCGTCTCTCCCAGGATAATTTAGTACCTAGTTATACATTTTGCCCAGTTTCATTGTAGGAATCATAAACGCAGACACTTCATCATTCGTTATTCACATATTCAACTCAGATTCACGAAGCGCAGGCCATAAACAAGCTCGTAACCTCGATGAGAACCCTTTTGAGAGAAAGGAACTATATATCCGAAAAGAAGATCTTGAGTAGCGTTGAAATGGTCGGTTCACCCTTTCCTTACTCGATGACAAGATGTGGATGTTAAGGAGTGATACCGCGGACAAAACTCGAAACAGAATGAGGTGGCTCTTCCTCTCACGTGGACTGCTATCAATACAGTAAGTGGCAGAACAACTTCTCTTCTGGCCTAGACATAGGACGTCATGGAAATGCAATTCATGAAGGACAATGACAGGCATTATGTCGTCCGAAGAACGTGGCAGAATATCGGAATGCGACGTTTTCCAAACGTTGACGCAACGTATACATTTTGGGACATGGTGAGTGGCTTATGACAGCAGGAAATAGTCCAATACCAGGTGTGTTCAAGGGGTTAAACGGGAAAGCCGTTCACCAAGAAAGCGCTCTGTGTAATTTGTGTAATTAATAAAGATCTGTCGATGGATAAATGCGTGCAGTACAACAGTAGATTCATTTTATTGATTCTATCGACAAAGAGGTTTGGATTTTTGCATATCATGAACGTATCAAATGTCAGC
Organism: Darwinula stevensoni; assembly: GCA_905338385.1. NCBI lineage: Eukaryota > Metazoa > Arthropoda > Ostracoda > Podocopida > Darwinulidae > Darwinula > Darwinula stevensoni. The sequence goes on along the minus strand of CAJPEV010000827.1, from coordinate 24,444 downwards.
CGAAGTGCAAAAAATACGTTTCAGATTAATGGATCAGGATCGGTGATGTTTCCAGGAGTGTATCTGATCATTTAATCATTTGATCACGCATATGAGCAATCAGATCTGGGCCTCTTTTCAGGGAAAACATTTTGCTTCATTTCAATCAATAAAAAATTCTGACGTATGACAACAGGAAATTGTCCAGTACCTGAGTGTGTTCATAGGGGTTAAGGTACTACGGGCACATAAAAATGGACCCCCCTGAATCGAAATTTCGCTTTATAATTGTTGCAGGGGAACTCGAGAAAGGGCCTTGGAGCCGAATGCTTGCTCCCTCAGGTCATGCCAGGGGCCATGATCTGAGGTGAAACGTCATGATTTGCATGCTTATCTTTGAAAAGCTGCATCTCTCCAACCCTTGGTCGTAGAAACGTCACATTTGCATCAATCTCCTTGGGACATGCAGCGCTAAATGGAAATCCTAAATACATGAATGTAACTGTAGTTCTCGAGAAGCCATGACGCCAAAATGGAGAATTTTTCCTTTCCCAGATTGTTTTTTCACTCTCATGCCTTGTAGAAATTTTCTATCGACAAAAGCATGCTCCAGTTTTTTGAGGTGATTCTGGTCCATCTTTCTGTGGAATTGCGCATAGATTTTTTCCGACCATTTCCACTCAAAGTTCGATGATCCACGTGAAAGGACCGCTTTTTCTGAAGGGACGCGAGGTTGACGGGCATTACTCGAAAACCAGGCTGAATTTCAATAATTCCTCTTGTAGAAATCTCTAAAATTCTTTTAGCCAGCTTAATATTAATTTTCATGAGAATCCCTGCACTAACCAAGAGCCTATCGATTTTTCCTGCGGCCTCTTTTGTAAATTTAGACCATTTCTCCCATTCCGGGTCAATTTTCTCGTTTCACCGGCCAAGAATGTATGTTTATATGTGCCTATCCCATGGAGGGATATTTCACGGATCAAATGACACCAAGATTGTTTACTGTCTCTGAAGGGGTAGAGAACGCGGAGCTTTAATTGCCGATTTGCCTGAAAAATTGAATGCTCCCACACAACTCTTCCCTCTTTGACCTCCCTCCCGCCTCGCACACACTTGTACGTCCTCATGATTGAATGTGTTTCTGTGCGTTGAAGGGGTAGAAGAAGACCGACGCGACTTCAACTGGCGCCTGTTGCTACTGATTTTTTTAATTGTACCTATGACACCTCTTTTTTCTTCGAATGCTTCGCTTTCAATTCCCCCTCCTGCGAGTCCTCTCGCCACGTCGCCGGTCACCCTTAACCTGTCTTCTCTCTCCTGAAGCCATTCCTTATGAAAACATGGTTGCGGATAAATGTCTCCCGGCACGGTTGTTAATTTTGTGGGCATTAAAATGGAGACGGGAAACAAAAAATTTACACGCTTAAGATTAATGAAACAGGGTCATCAAACTTTATAAGGAATCCAAATTTTCCTACGTAACGAGGGGAGAGCTCAAAGGGTCAAAATACGTACAAATTAATAGACACAAGGGCTTTCACTATTTCCTCCCCACAACAAAGGAACAAAGGGACTTCCAATATATTTTGCATCACTGGTGATGGATGGTTCTTGGAAAAAGGACCTAATCGGGATGCGGAATTAGTTCCACCCCTGGACAGAGATCTTCAGAACGAGGTTAATACATGTTGAGTTCTTTACACAGATTCTTCGAGACGACTGTGAAGAATGGCTCTGCCGAATCATGCGCGAATTTGTTCATCATCCTCAGACCAAGAACGATTTGACTGAGGCCATGTCGAAGAATCATGCAGCGATCGGCTGCGTTTCTCCTGCATGCCTCCTTCCTCGTCTGCGATCACGAGCTGCTTTTTCTTTAGAGTCAATGGTGCGATGGCATAACCTGATGACACCTACATAGCTTTTCCAGGTGAACCGGTAGGATTAGGAATGGTGGGATTTTTCACAGTTGTGCCTGAAATGGACAGCATACTGTACGAAGCGTGATCCTTCTTTCCCTCTCTCACACTTCTTTTTCCCGTCTAGACTTCTCTTCCGTGCATGAGAGATGCGAGGCGCCAGCACACCTCCGTCTCACTAACCCCTATTTGCGAATGCCGAATCCTTTCAAGGATTCGGCATTCGCAGATATTTCTATAGCATTTCAAAATGTCCACTCGCGAGGTATCCAACATCTCTTATAATTACGGATGGCAAATCCAGTTTTAATCCCTTTCCTCCCAACCAATACACAAAGAATACTGCGAGATTGCGATTCTCCCGATTTCACTCCTTAAGGAAAAAAAATGCAGTCGGAGAGGAAGTGTGGTAACTAATGCTGTTCCTTAGACCTGAGGTCTTGCATTCATTCCAGTTCGTAATTATTCGTAAAAATTGGTCTACGATTATCGCTTCCTGCGAAAAGCTTTCATAATATAGGGGCAGTCGTGGAAACGTACCAAAATTTGTAACAAGCCCCCCCCCCAATCCCTTTTCATTTGATCTTTGACATGTAAAAGAGTTTTCAGGTATGACTATTTGAAACCTTTATTTTTTAGTTAATTTATTTACCTTTTGCTTTCGTTACATGCCCTCTTTATCACTTATTTTTCATTTTCATGAAAAATATTATTTCTCTCCGATTTATTAGCGACGACAACAACGATCAATCCAGGGCGCAGTCCATTCTTCTCATGAACACTTTTTAGAGCTCAGCAAGGAAATGGATTAGGCATGGATTACCTCGCGTACTGAATGTGGAAGGAGGAGTGCTTACATTTAGGTGAAACCCAATCAGGGAAAGAAAAGTATCCCACGGCTTATTTTCCTGAATTGTTTGTAGCATTTTCCTTAATCGCTCGGCGCGGTCATGTATGCCATGAGAGTATACCATGAGATATAAAGATCCTGATGTAACACGGCCTCTCCTAGGGTAAGAACCATTGCATTACGTAACCATAATTTCATCGTAACCAGAAATTCACTCAGGCAAACAAGAAAAGTTCAATTTTAAAGTTACAGCCATGGGATATGTGGAACTTCGGAATTTACTCCAATTGTCTATAAGTATGAGGAGAAAGCTCCAGAAATTGCGCTCGCCAAAGGAGAATCTTCATTCCCTTCCACAAACCAGAATAGGTAGTGACACGGGGAAGAATACCTGTCCCGTGTTCCTAGCTCTAGATACAGAGGGAGGGATACCAAGACCATGGAGCTGAAGTTCCGCAAACAATTTCCGAAGACAGAGCAACCTTTCAAATCTCTAACGATTCCAATGAAATATGGATAAGCTTAGAAAACTTAATCATATACTTTAAATTTTCGAAATAGATTTCCATGTACGAAACTCGAAGATGCAGATGAAGCAAGAGGGTACCAGACTCAAAGAGGGTATTTAGTACGTTTCTCCTAGATATGGAGCTGGGGACCGGAGGGGGGGGGGGGGGGAGTAGATCCATTTCTCAGACCGAAAGAGGGGGAACGTGAATGCTAGTGCCAGGCACGATTGGGAACGCGAGAGGGGAGAAGGAGAAATGAAGAGGTAGACTTCGTGAAAGACCTCAAGAATTTCAATGACCTTTGTCGTCTGCTGGCCATTTTAGGCACAGTAACAGGAATTAGTCACACTACTCGGTAACCGGTTCACCACGAAAGACGATTTAGGTGGCATCTGAATCGTGGGTCATTCCATCACACCCTAGAGCAGCGGTTCTCGAAATTTTTGTACGCTACGCCCCCTCCTAGCGACCCTGGTTCGGTGCCTCGCCTCCTTTCTCTCTGAGAGAAGTATCTAGATATTAAACTTTCCCCACGGATGAGGGGTAAGTGCGATGATAGATACAAACCGGCGATGGCAGGTCCTCACCCTGCTCTCTATGATGTGGGTCGTGCGAAAGACGAGGAGCATATATACAAGGAAATCACCTTTCACCCTTCAAAAAGGGTAAACAACTGCATACTTCATGTTTCGAGGATATCGCATATTCCCCCACTCGGCTCATGAGAACTTGATGGCAATTACGCTTCTACACGAATGAAAAAGAGGGATTCGTTAAAATCGACTTCACATTTTCAAGCATGAATTTCTCTGCAGGATCCTGGATGTACTGCAAATTCCTCATCCTCGCTTTGGAGCTGAAGCTTCATTTAAAAAAACTGTTGGGATGCTTCCTCGTACTTGGAACATGCCGAACTTCGAACACTCCGAACTTCGAACCGAATATTGCAGCTTCAACTATGAGCCTTGCAGCAATACGTGAGAAGGATTACCTTACCTAATGGGAATCAGATTGTAACCGTCACAAATGCTCCCGGGCGTCAAAGAAGCTCGGGCACGACTTTTGCTCCAGATTAATAAATTACTTTGCAAGTAAGTTCGATTCCTTGGGTAGGGCATGCCGAAAGAGAATTGCAAAGCTTTTTTCAGTTTTTCCATTGAGAAATTACTCTGGCAAAGCCATTATACGTGGGGTGATGAACAATCCTTAGAACGATCGATTATTGCAGACGAATTCAGAGAAGCGCTCAATGGCCACAATTGATGGATGTTGACCGAGGCCTTATCCTCCGTTTAAGAGAAACGAGATCAACTTTTGACATTTATGAATGAAAACTTCGTAAAACAATATTTGCAAAACGGGGCATTTGATACCATCATTTAGAATTGTCGGGGGGAAAAACTTTCGCCGGTTTCGCGATGAAGTTGAGTCTTAGTCGTAAGCAAGACATGAAAGGTACCTCATACCAAACCGCTATGTGCTACGCCAATTCCTTGGTTCTAAATTTGGCAATTTTCCGAAACCCGAAAAGTTTTGCCCCACCTTCTCCTACTATTGGCCTAACAAATTTCCTCACGTTTTTTTTTCTTCTTTCATCAATATGCATAATTGATTTTAATCTGTTTGTCTATCAGTAAACCAATTCTAAAAAGACGCATAAATGATCCAAACTCGCGAATGAGATGTAGAGTTCCCTCGTTAAATTCCTATAAATATATTCTAAGGCACTCAATGGTTTGTTCTCTGTCCCAGCTCTCTCAAGAGCATGACAACCTATTATTTTGCCGCTCGTTATCTAGACGATTCAAGGGATGAGAGAAACAAAGATGCTGGCTTCCCACCTTGAGGAAGCTTTGAAATGATGAAGACCATTGGAATGACTGCCAGGCAAGGAATGTAAATTCTTAAGCATTGCAGCTGTGAGAGTAGAATACTTCGTAGAAGAGGCCAAAAGCTAACGAAGTTTTCCGTATCACATACGACAGAGTGTTCGTATTTAAGCGCAACACAGGGACATTTTTGTCACCTGTCAGTGGACTACAGCGCGTGCCCTATAGCTCACCGGTTTGCATATCAGGAAAGGTGAAATCTATCACTGTACTGGTGTTTCCTTGCAGATAAGCAACTGGATGGGCCTTATAGCGTTCGCCGACCTCCACCTCCAGGGGGCAAAATATTCCCTATGTTATGTTTAAAAACGAACAGCCTGTATAGAGGGAGAGAGAGGGGGAGAGAGAGGGAGAGAGAGAGGGTGAGAGAGAGCGAGAGAGAGAGAGGGAGAGAGAGCGAGAGAGAGAGTGAGAGATTTTCAGGGTTTCAGGATTTTTGAAATGATACTTGCAGAAGGATTCCATGAATAATGCACATGAAGGTTCTCATAGGTTTTCATGGGTTTCTATGGGCTGTCTTCATAATGACTGCAATCTTTTCCTAAACCAATGGATACTTGCAGTGTTCCTTCTTTGGTTTTCTTCGATGAACCCATGAAAGTATTTCAATTTTCAGATCTACAGCGCCCTGATGTAGCCGTCCAACGCAATTGAGACGGCGAACAGTTTCTGCTTTCCAGCTTGTGGTCTCAATCAGGACTGTGTAATACTACATCAAGTGAGGAATAGTGATGTGCGGAGCTTCTAATAGATTGCAAATCTACGCCTAACAAATTTTGGCTAGTTGGAATTTTTGCAGCTCTAATGTTCCCGCCTTGGCGAAAGTGGAACAGAACCCCATGCCACTTTTCCATAAGAGACTTGTCGCACAATAGGGACGAGTTATTTATTTCTTCTCCCAGACTACCTCTTCCTAAATACAAGCGTTTAATCTTGTCATCCATTCATTATATTTTAGTCAAAAGGACGAGAGAATTAACCTCGGAGCAGAAAACGCAGAAGACGATAGAGAAACAAGCAAATGACGGTGAAGAATGGTGAATGTGGAGGATTCAGAGAAAAAAAAAGACCTGCTGGTCAATTCTGAGACGGCCAAAACTTACTTTAGCATTTCATACTTAATTCACCGATTCTTCCAGTTCTGTTAGCCACAACGGACTACAGCTTTAATATCTAGCACAAAACACTGGTTGTCGTAATGTTCGTTTCTGGAAGGTATTCACTTGCTATAGTTCTGATTTTTCTTGATGAAAGCATGCTATTGACGAGCGATTTTCCACCAAGGAGCATTCACACCCTCGAACCTGCTTCATCCATTTAAAAGAAAGAAAGACAGATGAATGCAATCGCATGCTCATTGGTTTGTTTTAACCGTCGTTCCTTGACTTTGGGGCGATCCGTTTCCACTCGTCAGATGTGCGAAGTAGTGGCGTTTCCACATTGCTCGACTTCTTTTTCATATTCAACGCTACGGTCATCTTCGACTACCGGATTCCCAGTTTGCTCGGTTCCAATGCGACAATTTTCCTCGTTTCCGGAGATTGGGTCGTTTTTGAGGTTTGAATTTTCCCTGGAATTTTCTTCTTGCATTTGTGGTTCCTGTCTTTCCTGGAGGTGATCCTCTTGTGTTATGGTTTCCATCTTCGGCAGATTGTCCACCTTTGGCGGAAAATTGTCCGATTTCACATGTTCGGGTGCAGTTGAAATATCTTCTTTTCCATACTTTTCACTCAACGGTATCTGATATCCATCTTCCGTTTCAGTTGCAATCAATTTTAAGTAGTCCGTCTTGGTCCGGAAGTACTCTGCGTTCTTTTTATCGAACAACTCGTACTTTTCCATGTAGTGCTGTAAGAGGACATGACTGAAAAGTTGTTGAAATTTGGGTTTAAATTATAGATCGAAAGGGCATGGAAGAGATTCTCACCAGACGCTCAGACTCAGGAAGCATTTCGCCGAAACATGCGCTCAACGCGTGGAAGGTCGGACGATTGCTTGGATCCTCATCCCAACACTTCCTCATTATTTCGTAGCTGTTCAAGCACGGAAAAAATTGTCGGTATGAACCGCCGATGGACATCATGTTCAAAGGTAAAAACCGCGACAGATAAACAGTGTCTCACAAATGATGATCGGCGAATCGAGGTGCCTCCATGCGGTACCCCGTCTGGAGAAGCCGGACGAGCTCTGCGCCGTTTATTCCAGGATACGGGGTCTTCCCAAGGCTGAACATTTCCCAAAGTGTAATTCCATACGCCCAAACATCTGATTTGCTCGTATAAACCTTGTCCTGTGTGAGGGACTCCAAGGCCATCCATTTCATCGGCAATGGACCCTGGAAGGTGCAGATTCCGTCCATTAGTGAAAGTGGACCAAGCATGGATATTGCAACAAACCGTGGTGGGGAAATGTGGAACT
>CAJPEV010000827.1:0-16566 GCA_905338385.1 Darwinula stevensoni | reverse complement strand
AGATGAATGCAATCGCATGCTCATTGGTTTGTTTTAACCGTCGTTCCTTGACTTTGGGGCGATCCGTTTCCACTCGTCAGATGTGCGAAGTAGTGGCGTTTCCACATTGCTCGACTTCTTTTTCATATTCAACGCTACGGTCATCTTCGACTACCGGATTCCCAGTTTGCTCGGTTCCAATGCGACAATTTTCCTCGTTTCCGGAGATTGGGTCGTTTTTGAGGTTTGAATTTTCCCTGGAATTTTCTTCTTGCATTTGTGGTTCCTGTCTTTCCTGGAGGTGATCCTCTTGTGTAATGGTTTCCATCTTCGGCAGATTGTCCACCTTTGGCGGAAAATTCTCCGATTTCACATGTTCGGGTGCAGTTGAAATATCTTCTTTTCCATACTTTTCACTCAACGGTATCTGATATCCATCTTCCGTTTCAGTTGCAATCAATTTTAAGTAGTCCGTCTTGGTCCGGAAGTACTCTGCGTTCTTTTTCTCGAACAACTCGTACTTTTCCATGTAGTGCTGTAAGAGGACATGACTGAAAAGTTGTTGAAATTTGGGTTTAATTATAGATCGAAAGGGCATGGTAGAGATTCTCACCAGACGCTCAGACTCAGGAAGCATTTCGCCGAAACATGCGCTCAACGCGTGGAAGGTCGGACGATTGCTTGGATCCTCATCCCAACACTTCCTCATTATTTCGTAGCTGTTGAAGCACGGAAAAAATTGTCGGTATGAACCGCCGATGGACATCATGTTCAAAGGTAAAAACCGCGACAGATAAACAGTGTCTCACAATTGATGTAGCCGCTTAGCTCCACGGAGGTACGCCATGGGGCAGACCTCTTCGGCCTGCTCGAGACGCGGCAAATAAGGTCCTATGCCCCAGAAGGGTTCCGACTTGTAAAGGGTTTCACATTAAGGTATGCGGCAAACATCTGATTTGCTCGTATAAACCTTGTCCTGTGTGAGGGACTCCAAGGCCATCCATTTCATCGGCAATGGACCCTGGAAGGTGCAGATTCCGTCCATTAGTGAAAGTGGACCAAGCATGGATATTGCAACAAACCGTGGTGGGGAAATGTGGAACTCACATCCCCCTTCGTGATGTACTGAATGTTCTTATAGATGTCTCTGGCAAGGTCAAAGTCGGAAATTTTCGCGATTTTTTCTCCTGTAAGTAGAATGCTTCTCGTGGCCAGGTTCCTATAGACCACCTGTGACAGCAATGAGAACTCAAAGAATATTAGTCGGTTTCTGATTCTATACATTTTGTTAAATGTTCTTTTCCGACAATAACAAAATGGCATTTAATAAATTGTAAATGATATTGATATGTATTAATAGACATTGGGTATGTCTATTTTAAATAGGATTGTTAGGATAACAAATTGAATTTTGAATATGAATTTGAATTTTTTGGCACTGGGTGGGGAGGGGGTTGGGGCACATTGGGAACACATTTTGAGGATCAGAAATAAATGAGAAACTGGATAAGAATTGTCCCAAGCAGCATGATTACGTAAACAAGATGTCAGTTCTTTGCAAACAATATCAATTTCTTGCGATTGCCATGAAAATGACATCACGTTTACGTAAAATTTATGTTCCTATATTTACGTCACCGAACTGTATGTGTATTTTTCATGAAATAGACGTCACTCCATCTGACGTGAAGGACATTATATCAAGGTCATACAAAATTAGCACCACACCATCCATATGATACTTTAGCTGACCATCCTGCAGTTGCAGTACCAAGATTCCTCGCTGTATGGAACCCTTGTTCCCTGCATCGTAAATACTATTACGTACTGGCTTTTCTGATATAGTATCAGGTTTTCTTACCATCCTTCTACTTTTTACTATTCATTCTATGAATATATATATATATATTGCTGTATGGAACCCTTGTTCCCTGCATCGTAAATACTATTACGTACTGGCTTTTCTGATATAGTATCAGGTTTTCTTACCATCCTTCTACTTTTTACTATTCATTCTATGAATATATATATATATATATATATGGAAAATATGAAAATATTATTTTTTATTATTATATATAACTCAGGGATTCATTAAACGCTGAAGTTAAGCTTTTTATTACAACAGTGCACGGGATTAGGGAAGTGTAGTATCCCAGCCCTAGAAGTACTAAATCTTTATCCTAAATGGAAGACATCTCTGAACATCTACTCTTCCTTCCGAGGTTCCAGTGCGGGAGGGGGAAACAGTAGGTTACTTTAGTACTCTTGAGTGCTGGTGAGGATGAGTATTTATGGACTCATGTTCTCGTCCAACCACCATAAAGTATGGAAAGGAATGAGAGATACAGTGTATCAATTCTTTTCAAAGGTACTGATTGGCTCGTTAAATACACAGGAATCCAAGGGGAAATTAACATCAGTTTTACCTAAAATGAATGTAAACATCTTGTTTGGAGTGCAAACGTGAATGTCAATATTCCGTAGTGTTTACGTAAATTTTATAGCACCGTTTATGTATCACGGAGGTGACATTTCTGCAAACATGTTGACATTATCTTGACAATGGTTTGCATACAAATGATATAAAATGGACAAAAAATTACATTCATTTCATGCAAAATTAACATGAACNAGTTGTTGAAATTTGGGTTTAAATTATAGATCGAAAGGGCATGGAAGAGATTCTCACCAGACGCTCAGACTCAGGAAGCATTTCGCCGAAACATGCGCTCAACGCGTGGAAGGTCGGACGATTGCTTGGATCCTCATCCCAACACTTCCTCATTATTTCGTAGCTGTTGAAGCACGGAAAAAATTGTCGGTATGAACCGCCGATGGACATCATGTTCAAAGGTAAAAACCGCGACAGATAAACAGTGTCTCACAAATGATGATCGGCGAATCGAGGTGCCTCCATGCGGTACCCCGTCTGGAGAAGCCGGACGAGCTCTGCGCCGTTTATTCCAGGATACGGGGTCTTCCCAAGGCTGAACATTTCCCAAAGTGTAATTCCATACGCCCAAACATCTGATTTGCTCGTATAAACCTTGTCCTGTGTGAGGGACTCCAAGGCCATCCATTTCATCGGCAATGGACCCTGGAAGGTGCAGATTCCGTCCATTAGTGAAAGTAGACCAAGCATGGATATTGCAACAAACCGTGGTGGGGAAATGTGGAACTTACATCCCCCTTCGTGATGTACTGAATGTTCTCATAGATGTCTCTGGCAAGGTCAAAGTCGGAAATTTTCGCGATTTTTTCTCCTGTAAGTAGAATGCTTCTCGTGGCCAGGTTCCTATAGACCACCTGTGACAGCAATGAGAACTCAAAGAATATTAGTCGGTTTCTGATTCTATACATTTTGTTAAACGTTCTTTTCCGACAATAACAAAATGGCATTTAATAAATTGTAAATGATATTGATATGTATTAATAGACATTGGGTATGTCTATTTTAAATAGGATTGTTAGGATAACAAATTGAATTTTGAATATGAATTTGAATTTTTTGGCACTGGGTGGGGAGGGGGTTGGGGCACATTGGGAACACATTTTGAGAATCAGAAATAAATGAGAAACTGGATAAGAATTGTCCCAAGCAGCATGATTACGTAAACAAGATGTCAGTTCTTTGCAAACAATATCAATTTCTTGCGATTGCCATGAAAATGACATCACGTTTACGTAAAATTTATGTTCCTATATTTACGTCACCGAACTGTATGTGTATTTTTCATGAAATAGACGTCACTCCATCTGACGTGAAGGACATTATATCAAGGTCATACAAAATCAGCACCACACCATCCATATGATACTTTAGCTGACCATCCTGCAGTTGCAGTACCAAGATTCCTCGCTGTATGGAACCCTTGTTCCCTGCATCGTAAATACTATTACGTACTGGCTTTTCTGATATAGTATCAGGTTTTCTTACCATCCTTCTACTTTTTACTATTCATTCTATGAATATATATATATATATGGAAAACATGAAATTATTATTTATTATTATTATATATAACTCAGGGATTCATTAAACGCTGAAGTTAAGCTTTTTATTACAACAGTGCACGGGATTAGGGAAGTGTAGTATCCCCTAGAAGTACTAAATCTTTATCCTAAATGGAAGACATCTCTGAACATCTACTCTTCCTTCCGAGGTTCCAGTGCGGGAGGGGGAAACAGTAGGTTACTTTAGTACTCTTGAGTGCTGGAGAGGATGAGTATTTATGGATTCATGTACTCGTCCAACCACCATAAAGTGTGGAAAGGAATGAGAGATACAGTGTATCAATTCTTTTCAAAGGTACTGATTGGCTCGTTAAATACACAGGAATTCTAGGGGGAAATTAACATCAGTTTTACCTAAAATGAATGTAAACATCTTGTTTGGAGTGCAAACGTGAATGTCAATATTCCGTAGTGTTTACGTAAATTTTATATGTGGCAAATACATAGTGCCTCCACTGTAAAGACGTTTGTACAACTGTAATAGAACTGTTACCAAACGTATGTTTACTATATTTTACCTGTTTTTTAATGTAAGTAAAGTACGTTTTAATTGTACTTGATGCTTTGTGGGGTCTTATCCTGAGCTTATCACCTTCTCCCTCCTAAGCTTCACATATTTTCCAATATTCAGATTTCGATCTTATGAAAAAAAATCAACTCTATGTGGAGCTCAGTGAGTGACATTAAGACGGTGATTTCTCTTTCTTCAATCACATGATCGCTTGAAGCCGTTTGAAAATGATAGATTGCTAGACCGAGCTTGCGAGTTTTCTTTTCATTTTAGCTGAAGGTGATGATTGGGAATGTTGTGATCGGAGAGGCCCACCTTTCGAGAACCCAAGAATTCCATGCCTTTAGCAATCTGGTAGGCCCAAGAGACGAGATTGCCAGTAGTGAATTGTCTTGAGCGAACGCATCCTTCTAAGGATTGATGGTAGTTGTTCCCCTTTAGCGCTGGATGTTTTGAATCATTCTCACTTCCTGAAATTAAAATTATTTATGGGAAGTGCTGCTATTTAAGCACTTGCTGCTGAAAAGAACAATTGCAGATGGAGATACTGCTGCGGTTTTCGAGTGATTTCACCGATCCAGAAACTCGGCTGGTTAAAAGTCTACGATTTATAGTGCAGGATGTTATTAATTGTACTATGGCAGGATTTTCTGGCAGATACATGAAACAAAAGAGGTAGCGTCAAGGAATAATGCCTAGTTGAAGAATTTGATCATACCACTTGAAGATGGAAGAATCCCGGAGTCAGAGGCAACAGAATCCTTCTGGAGTATAGCGTCGGTTCCTCCGGAGCCAGTCGCCGGAGATGCAGCCGCGACATATTTCACAACCCATTCGCTGCTTAGACGAGAAGGAAGTGTTGACTAGGAAGGTCTTGGTGAAACGAAGAATTTAAACCATGAAAGAAAGGCTCACCCTTGTGTTCCATTCCTCTGAGCTTTGAGTGCAGTATCTTCGTTTGCAGAATCATCGGTGCAATGCCCCTGTCTCCCGGTGCTGTCATCGAGCGTTTTGGTGTGACGGTCCATCAGATCGACGAAGTACGGTTCATTTGCCCTGAGGTACTTCTCCAGGCTCCCCAATGGGCAGTATTCCATGATCATCATCAGATCCCCTAACAAAATGAATATTCATTCATTTTGTTTTGAATCGACATATCTTAGATAACAATTAGGAGAATGATATATTGTGACGTTTTATCGCGGCATGACCTGAAAAGAAATTCATTTAATTTCTGGAGCAATCATTTTTCATCTAGAATATATGCTGAAGTAAAGAGTAGCATTGCCCCCAACACAGGAACCGTCCATCGCACGGAGACGTGGAATAGATTCCCAAGCAGCATGATTACATGAACATGATTTTAATTTTTGAAAACAATATCAATTCTGCGAATGCCTAGTGGGTCAGCGACGCGAAAAAATAATTTTCATCCCTTGAAATAAAAGGCAGACATCGTGACCGTTATTGATGGAACACGATTGAAGAGGTAATAACTTATTCCTGTGATACTAATTCTCGTCACTAGATGGCGGTCTAGTAGAGAAAATGTCAGTATACTTCTTTATGGTCGTTGTCATGTTCTAGTCTTTAAATTGTTTTTAAGCAGTATTCTCCGAAGCTGAAGTAAGAAGTAGCATTTGATCGATCAATTCCTGGAAATTTTACAAATTTTATTCCCAGTTGCAGCTAACGGTGCACTGTAGGTGTAGTCAAATGGTCTTAGCTCATGAAGCAATCAAATGCTAGCCTTGAATTTCGTATTAATAGAAAAAGGGAATAACAAGTATTTTTCATTGATGTATACATTCCGGGATTAATGGAAGGGGACGTGCAGAGTTTGGTCACTGAAGTCGGTCAAATCGTTGCAACTAGTGGAATTTTGGCACTTCTGCTGCAGTCATTCATATCCAAGCCATCCAGTGCCAATCTCGAATTAATTGTCCTTGTAAATGGCATACCAAGCACTTTTGAACGAAATGTTAAAACAAAGAATTCCCCCGACAATTTTGTTCCTCTGACGTGTGTAGTTCCATAGTTATGGCTGTTTTCTAAAATGCTTCGCATTTCACTTAAATGTCAGACGAAAATCCGGCAGAAGGTTCGTACAAGGGAAAGTCAGTTCCGGTGTGTTGGGCTTTTTTACTGCAGCTCCGGTAATGGCCAGTCAAGACTGAATTTAAGATTTAGTCGTCTACTAATACTCTGTATTTATTTTTCCTACCCACACCGTATCTCCGGACACTTTGCCTTCTAAGGTACGACAAGGAATATGGAAACATTTCGTGTGTAAAGGTTAACATTTGCGTGAAATAGCCCACAAATCGTATGAACATGTTCTGAAAGCAATATCCAATTTCTTCCATTCACTATAAAATAACATCGCTGATATTTGATTTTTGAGCATGTTTTCGCCATTCTGGCCTATTGTGGAATGTCATGAAATTTACATAAAATTTACATTCCTATATTTACGTCACGAATGTATATGTGCAATATACGTAAATTAGACATTACTTCATCTGATGTGAAGTACATGATATCAAGTGAAGTACATGCAAAATCAACCCCACACCATCCATAAGAAACTTTAGCTGACTCTTCCGCAGTTGCAGAAACAAGAGTCTTCACTAGATGGAACCCATGTTCCCTGCACCCTATATATGCTATGAAGTACCTGCTTTCCTGCTATAGCATCAGGTTTTCCTACCATCCTTCCACTTTTCATTTTGTAATTCATAAATATATATGTGTGGGTATCATGGAATTATTATATTTTATTATTATATTAAAGTCCCTCTAAATATCTGCTCCTACTCCCAGGGTTCAGCGTTGGGTGCTGATGGAGGGAGCAGAAGGTATTCTTGGTACTCTTGGTACAGAAGTGCTCATCCTCTCACTAGTACTGACTAGTGAGAGGATGAGCACTTCCGGTCTTGTCGGTGGACCCCAGAAGTTCCAAGGTGTGGAAAGAAATGGGAGAAGTACAGTGATATTAATTCCCTTTAAAAGTAGTTATTTGCACATGAAAATTCCATGAATGTTTGGGTGAAATTAACATCAATATTATGTAAAACTAATGTAAACATGATGTTTGGGATGTAAATTTCACGCAAAATTTAAGTCGATTTTATATCATCGTTTGCGTTTCAGAGAGGTGACATTTTTGCAAACATGTTGAGAATATCCTGATAATGGTTTGCTTAAGAAATGTATAATATGGACACAATTATAACATTAATTTTACATGAACATGCTGCTGAGGTTGAACTGGATCTATTCACAAGCAGCTTGTTTACGTCAATAATATATAAATTTGATGGATTTTTTCTGTTAAGTCCATTTTACGCAAACCTTCATCAATATAGTCAACATGTTTGCAGAAATCTCGCCTCTGTGATACGCAAACGGTGATGCAAAATTGAGTAGAATTTTACATGAGATTGACATTTCCTTTTGCATCCCAAGCAGCATGTTTATATATATTTTATGTTAAATGTATGCTAACTTTGTTAAAATTAATGTTAGTTTTTAGCACTAGTAAACCACCAGCTTTTAAGAAAAAGCTTGAATATTCGGAGTAGTTCACAATGCCCTTCCTTACAAATACACAATAGTGCCTACTACTCCACTCCTTCGCACCCACCTCAGAACCCTTAAATGTAATATGTTTCTCTGCATAGAATATTAATGTATGAATGTTGGAAGTTCTTCATTTCAACCTTTCTTATTCCCGTACACTTCGGTATTTTCATGATTCAACATTTAATAATTCCCCGAGTCATCGATTGTAAAAATAATATGCTTCCATGTTTTCCTAATATATGTTAATACGTTTCTCAATGAAAATAATAATGGTAGAGGAAGACCTCATACGATACCAGAAAAGCAGGCACTTAATAGCATTTTTTTCGTGCAGGGAACACGGGTTCCCTCTAGTGAGGTCTCTTGGTATTATAGGCAGTCTAGAGTCAGCTAAAGTTTCATATTGATGTTGTGGTGTTGGTTTTGCATAAACTTCATGTCATATGCTATCAGAGGAAGTCATCCTAGTTCATTTAAAATACACATTCCATGGATGATATGAAGAGAGGAATGTACATTTTATATGAACGTGATATTGTTTGTATAACAATTGAATGATATTGACATTGTTTGCAAAAAACTGATATCTTGTTTACATAAACATGCTCTTTGGGTTTAATGGAAGAAAAATATGCCTCATACTTCATTGGAGTTCGAATGAAATTTCCCCATCATAATAGAATTTGAAAATGAGAAATATACGATATGTTGACCCCTATATATCCTTATGTGGCGAGAGAAAAGGCAAATCTCTTGTTACGCTAAGTTACACTCCTCTTTCATGCGCATCGATAAAGCAAGATTATTAATTAATAAAGCATTACTATTGAATATTTTAGCCTTTTTGTCGGCTACAAAGAGAAAAACTCACCTCAAATTTGGAACTTCCTCATCTTTTGTCATCTTTAGTCATGTATTTTTTAATTTCTTCATAACAATTACGGTATTAGTTTCATTCGAAATGTGAGCTTCAGGTCCTTCTAAGGAAATTCTATATGAACTCAACCAGGCACGTCCTCTCCATACACCGCTGTTAATATCTGCGGTGCCTCTGTGGCGGATTTTCCCGCCTTTGGGTAACACTAGATCGCAGCACGATGCTCGAACTGCGACATGCTCAACCTCACTCCAACGACTGATAAAGCTCTGTGCAGTGAGGTCGTTTCAGGAGCCGCTGGTTCACAACACAGACGCCATATCTCATTATGCTCGTGAGGCATTCTCCGCAAGAACATGACAATGCAATATACACACCGGCACTTACCATGCCCCGGCCGTTCACTCACAGGAAGACCATTCCGTGAACCTTTTGAAAAGTCTACGTACAGTATATAGGGTGTAAAGAAGTGGTCGCAAAACGTAGGGATGGCGATTAGCCTTCAAGACTAGGCCATAGGCTAAGCTGTTCCTTCTCTTCAACCTATGGCCTAGTCTTGAAGGCCAAAAGCTATCCCNGGTCGTTTCAGGAGCCGCTGGTTCACAACACAGACGCCATATCTCATTATGCTCGTGAGGCATTCTCCGCAAGAACATGACAATGCAATATACACACCGGCACTTACTATGCCCCAGCCGTTCACTCACAGGAAGACCATTCCGTGAACCTTTTGAAAAGTCTACGTATATAGGGTGTAAAGAAGTGGTCGCAAAACGTAGGGATGGCGATTAGCCTTCAAGACTAGGCCATAGGCTAAGCTGTTCCTTCTCTTCAACCTATGGCCTAGTCTTGAAGGCCAAAAGCTATCCCAACATTTTGCGTCAATTCTGTTGCAACCTG
Source organism: Darwinula stevensoni (assembly GCA_905338385.1). Lineage (NCBI taxonomy): Eukaryota > Metazoa > Arthropoda > Ostracoda > Podocopida > Darwinulidae > Darwinula > Darwinula stevensoni. Next base: position 6,697 of record CAJPEV010000827.1, on the reverse strand, counting down.
TATTTGGGTGTTCTATGTACCCGGGCAATTTCTTTGTTATTCTCATAACTTCGATAGCCAAAAAAGTCGATGAAACTACTCATGGCACAATGTCGCTCAACGAAGGCATCCATGTTTTCCCTTCCCTTTATAGAAGGGTTCTCTTCGCATGCTGTCCAGTACTTTTTTCTCATTATCTCCCCAAATCGAACCTCATAGACCCTAAATGGAATCGCATTATTCATATAACAAAAAAGCAACCAATAAAATATGGACAGTTTTGTAAACTGATTTTCTTATCATTATTCACACATATTTCATTACGTGCTATGTCATCCTGATCAGTATTCTATGCGCTTCCGCATAATGAATTTTGCATTAATGTATATGGATACAAAGGGCCTACGACGGATTTGTTTAGGAAAACACTCATTGTTCACATAACCGTTATTCACATAACTCCATTCAGCTAAATGAAGGATTGCTAAGTGGCATGTTAAAAAAAAACTGATGTTTTTCTTTCAAGTCTATTGGCTTCTGCACTAAAAAATATTCCAGGTTGCCATGGTTCATGTTTTGAAATTCCAAATTCTCAATTGTTACTTTTTGCCTCTAGGTTTGGAAAACAGAATATAATGTATGACTGCTTCCTTTTTCTTGCGAGGGCTATGGTGCTATGAACTTATCATCTTAGCCTTCGCTTTCACAAAACCGTGTAACGGGCAACGACGTCGCATATGCTTGCCCATGCTCTTGTTGTGTCTTTTCTGTGGGAGGAATATGAAATGAGTCACTCCTTTTACAGGCAAAGGATAACTACCATGATTGATAGGAAAAAAAAAGTTTACAAGGCCTATTACAGAAGAATCACGAGGTACGTAGCGTAGGTGTGCGATTAGCGATATTTGGGGTGTCGCAATTGGCAAAAATGCGCGAGACGTCACTTGTACCGCTCATATCAGGTGAGCAGTGCAGTCGTGAAATGGCGATGCGCTTTGAAAATTGATCTCGCGTTGAAATTCGAGGTACCATCCATTTCTCTTCTGGGCCAAGGACACCTCCGCTGCGGAAATTCATCGCCTGCTGTTGCAGATGTATGAGGGTGGTATGCCAATCGGAAATCTGGTAGCCGCACGATGGATGAACGATTGTCGACAGTCGACAATAACAAGGAGAGCAATGGCAAGCGTTGCGATTCGTCTACAAAAGACAACGCAATTCGTATTGACTGACTAATTCCAAAAGACTAGGATGATTGGTATTATGCAACTCTGCAGCACCAGCATGAAGCAATCCGGCGAAGACGGTCAGGATGTCTACCACAACTGGGATTTCTGTTCCATGGTAACGCTCGTCCCCACGTGGCGCGGCTGCTGCAGAATATGGGGTGAGGAGGGGGTTCCTTCAACGCCCACTCTACAGCTCTGATCTTCAAACAAGCGATTTTCATGTTTCCCTTCATGAAAAAGTATCTCAGTGGCCGTCATTTTCGGTCGGTTGCTGAGGTGGTGAAAGAAGTGCAAAAACGATTGTCTGCACAAGACATGGAATTATACGCTGCCGCCATTGAAAATCGTATACCTCGGTATAAGATTCTCACGCCTCACTGTCCGGACAAACGCCTCACCGTCCAATAGGATGCGGAAAAGTAGACCCCTCTATGCAGCGCCTTTATCGTTTGGTTGCAGTAAATACAAACACTTTGGACACTGGTTGTAAAAATTTTCCAATCACTCCTCGTATCTATAATTACTGCGACTACTATCTGGGCCAACTGGAGTATACGGTTGGTATGTATGTTCAGTTGTTATGGTTTCATTGCATGCAAAAAAAGGGTTTCTGCCACCATGATTTAAATATGAAAAATGTTCAATTTAGAATATTAGTGCTGTCTCAAATGAGCCACTCAGTTGCGTGAGGAGACCTGAACAATAAAATTAATTTACCAGCCTCTATTTCTCTCTGAGAGGATAGGGAGACAAGGAAAACGGGTGGCCTTGGCGAGTTGTGATGTTCATATGCATCTTACATTTTACCTTCTTTCAAGAAAGTAAAGTGTCTGATGAAAAGTACTGAAAAACTACATCAGACTGCATCGATTTAAATATTTGAACAAAAGAAGGCTTGATAAAGTTGATGGGTTCATGCGGCTGCCTCATAATATAATCCTCTATCAAAATTCCATGCCATTGACCAATCCTACAAGATATGACGAAGGTACTCACCATGTGCCAAACCTTTGGTACATGCTCCAAGGAAATTGACGATATTCAAATGCATTCCGAGGTGACTCATGATCTTCACCTCCATCAAATGCGTCTGGTAATTTTCCAGAGTGGAGTGGGGCTTTCTTCTCTTCACGGCTACTGTCGTTTCGGGCTCCGGAGGACAGATCCCACCAGCCACAGCCTTCAGCACGTAACCGAATTGCCCACTGCCGAGGACTTCTCCTATTGCGATAGAATCCACCTTCTAAACAGATTCGTCAGATTGGGGGTCTGGGACCTTACCGAGTTTCAGGAAGAGTCTACCTTTCAGGGTCAAGAAAAGCTTACCATCATCTACACGAACAACTGGCTCAGGGTAGCAACCTAAGTTCGAGAGGCCAACAGGAGACTTCTTAGCGAGACAGAGAAGGAGCCTATTAGCGATGTTTCTGGCCTGCAAAGTTCACGAAAAATAATTGGATACGATTGGAGAAAGAGGCGATTGTCGAATCATGATGATTGACTCACTTTCTCCTTTCTGAAACGATAGTAGGAAATAGAGCCCACTGTCAGAGCTACGACCGAAATCGTTGCAGCAGAGATGGCCAATATAAGTAATTCATTGGATATCTCGGCGGTTATTTTCCCATCAACTCCTGATCCGCTTGAATTGTTTAGACTAGTGACAGGTAAACCTGCTGCAAACCAGAGGAAAATAAGTGTTCTTTGGTCGTTGAAGGAGTCACCATGATCTTCAGAGACTACAACCCAGGTACCACCCGAACGTGTTCAATGAACGATTCATTAATGGTTTTACCAGCGTTCCATGAAAGCTCATGGGAACGATCTATTGACAGTTTATTCATCTGTAATTTAGGACCATCAACGATAATTAAATGTTGCAATGTCGAAACCAATTTGCAATGGTTCAACCTTTCTGCAACCATCAACCCTAACCCCAAATTTAAATTCATGCTTCCCTCCCCTACCTTCTCCCCTTTTGTACGGAACTCCTTTACGTTTGGGCTAGGCCTAACCGACGGCCCATCCAGAGTTCTTAGAACCGTCCCGACTCGTTCCGAGAAGAAAATGCCTTTCGTGGGCATGACATACAAGCTGGCCACAATCNAGGCAAAGGATAACTACCATGATTGATAGGAAAAAAAAGTTTACAAGGCCTATTACAGAAGAATCACGAGGTACGTAGCGTAGGTGTGCGATTAGCGATATTTGGGGTGTCGCAATTGGCAAAAATGCGCGAGACGTCACTTGTACCGCTCATATCAGGTGAGCAGTGCAGTCGTGAAATGGCGATGCGCTTTGAAAATTGATCTCGCGTTGAAATTCGAGGTACCATCCATTTCTCTTCTGGGCCAAGGACACCTCCGCTGCGGAAATTCATCGCCTGCTGTTGCAGATGTATGAGGATGGTATGCCAATCGGAAATCTGGTAGCCGCACGATGGATGAACGATTGTCGACAGTCGACAATAACAAGGAGAGCAATGGCAAGCGTTGCGATTCGTCTACAAAAGACAACGCAATTCGTATTGACTGACTAATTCCAAAAGACTAGGATGATTGGTATTATGCAACTCTGCAGCACCAGCATGAAGCAATCCGGCGAAGACGGTCAGGATGTCTACCACAACTGGGATTTCTGTTCCATGGTAACGCTCGTCCCCACGTGGCGCGGCTGCTGCAGAATATGGGGTGAGGAGGGGGTTCCTTCAACGCCCACTCTACAGCTCTGATCTTCAAACAAGCGATTTTCATGTTTCCCTTCATGAAAAAGTATCTCAGTGGCCGTCATTTTCGGTCGGTTGCTGAGGTGGTGAAAGAAGTGCAAAAACGATTGTCTGCACAAGACATGGAATTATACGCTGCCGCCATTGAAAATCGTATACCTCGGTATAAGATTCTCACGCCTCACTGTCCGGACAAACGCCTCACCGTCCAATAGGATGCGGAAAAGTAGACCCCTCTATGCAGCGCCTTTATCGTTTGGTTGCAGTAAATACAAACACTTTGGACACTGGTTGTAAAAATTTTCCAATCACTCCTCGTATCTATAATTACTGCGACTACTATCTGGGCCAACTGGAGTATACGGTTGGTATGTATGTTCAGTTGTTATGGTTTCATTGCATGCAAAAAAAGGGTTTCTGCCACCATGATTTAAATATGAAAAATGTTCAATTTAGAATATTAGTGCTGTCTCAAATGAGCCACTCAGTTGCGTGAGGAGACCTGAACAATAAAATTAATTTACCAGCCTCTATTTCTCTCTGAGAGGATAGGGAGACAAGGAAAACGGGTGGCCTTGGCGAGTTGTGATGTTCATATGCATCTTACATTTTACCTTCTTTCAAGAAAGTAAAGTGTCTGATGAAAAGTACTGAAAAACTACATCAGACTGCATCGATTTAAATATTTGAACAAAAGAAGGCTTGATAAAGTTGATGGGTTCATGCGGCTGCCTCATAATATAATCCTCTATCAAAATTCCATGCCATTGACCAATCCTACAAGATATGACGAAGGTACTCACCATGTGCCAAACCTTTGGTACATGCTCCAAGGAAATTGACGATATTCAAATGCATTCCGAGGTGACTCATGATCTTCACCTCCATCAAATGCGTCTGGTAATTTTCCAGAGTGGAGTGGGGCTTTCTTCTCTTCACGGCTACTGTCGTTTCGGGCTCCGGAGGACAGATCCCACCAGCCACAGCCTTCAGCACGTAACCGAATTGCCCACTGCCGAGGACTTCTCCTATTGCGATAGAATCCACCTTCTAAACAGATTCGTCAGATTGGGGGTCTGGGACCTTACCGAGTTTCAGCTTCTCAGATGGAAAGTCCCAGTTCTTTTCGAATGGTAGTAGATGTGCTTGTTGACCGAGTCCCATCGTTGGATTCAAGCTCTCCGGTTGTCCTCTGAAGAATCGCTCTGTCTCTTCCTCGGATAATTCGATTTTTCTGGCCTGGAAAGTTCACGAAAATGATATAATTGGATACAATTGAAGAAAGAGGCGATTGTCGAATTGTGCGCGACTCACTTTCTCCTTTCTGAAACGATAGCAGGAAATAGAGCCCACTGTCAGAGCCACGACCGAAATCGCTGCAGCAGAGATGGCCAAAATCATTGATTCATTGGATATCCCGCCGGTTATTTTCCCATCAACTCCTGATCCGCTTGAATTGTTTAGACTATTGACAGGTAAACCTGCTGCAAATCGGAGGAAAATAAGTGTTCTGTGATCGTGGAAGGAGTCACCATGATTTTCAGAGACCACTACCCAAGTACCACCCGAACGTGTCCAATGAACGATTCATTTATGGTTTTGCCAGCGTTCCATGAAAGCTCATGGGAACGATCAATTGACAGTTTCTTTATTTGTAATTTAGGACCATCAAATATAATTAAATGTAGCAATGCTTAAACCAATTTGCAATAGTTCAACCTTTCCACAACCATCAACCCTAACCCCAAACTTAACTTCATCCTCCCCTCTCCCCACCTACCCTGTACGGAACTCCTTTACGTTTGGGCTAGGCCTAACCGACGGCCCATCCAGAGTTCTTAGAACCGTCCCGACTCGTTCCGAGAAGAAAATGCCTTTCGTGGGCATGACATACAAGCTGGCCACAATCATGGTAATTTAGGATGTCCTGATGAGATATCTCCGTATCCCACCAAATGGATCAGCAACTAATAACCACCGTTATAGTCTCAGCTCATCCGAGATCATTAGATGAAAGGGAAGTATATCCTTTAAATAAAATTCTCTTTGTAAAACGTGCCGAGCAGTTACTCCTCAAGGCAACGCTACAGGGCCACGAAAGAGAGTTTTGGAAATTTTGTGCGGAGTTTCACAGCCACTTGCCTGATTGTATGAAGACGATCTTTGGAGGGAAGTAACTGAAAGACTTTACTGTATTTTGTTTGTGTCATATTTTCAATAACTCCTTTATGAAGCAAAATTAACTTTAAAATTCATAAAATTGGAATTGGAGCGAAAACAATTATTCACTCCTATTCCTAGAATAGAGCATTTAATAAATAAATAAAATCCCAAACAAAACACAGCCCAATCCGTCCAGATTAATTTGTGATTAAGAAACTTGAAATACAATAACTGGTGTAGTCGTGAAATTCCACCTCGTGAAGCAACTAATTCTGCCATAGACTTAACATGGGACGACTTTTTTTTTCTGCCTCTTGCCTTACGCCAGCGGTTCCCGGACTTCTTTAAATCGTGACCCACTTCCTGACGTACAACAAATTCGCGACCCACTGTAAGCCAGAACGAGGTATTTTGAAAGTAATTCTGAGTTAACGAAAAATTGTCATCCTTTTCTGCAGGTCATTTTTTATCCTGAGCGGATACAGATATACACTGATTTCCTATGCTGGGTAAATATACACCTCCCACCTTGATGCTACTCGCGACCAATAGTTTGGGAATCGCTGCCTTACGCGACACCTATAACTGCTTTTTTGCGTAG
>CAJPEV010000826.1:0-91453 GCA_905338385.1 Darwinula stevensoni | reverse complement strand
AAGGTGATGTCATCGTTCCACTTAGGGTGCACAGAGAAGGGAAGATTGCCGTAGGCTTTGACCTAGTCAAACTGAAGGGAAAGAGATGGACGTGGGCGATTATGAAAATGGGCAGCATGTGAACCATAAATCACAACGAAGAAAAAAATATTTAAAAAAATGGAAAAAGGCGTGGGTCAAAATGTATTCCTGGCTTTCCTATAGAGATGGAAGAGCTTCCTGTGATTTCTGCTGAAATGCAAATAAGAAAAATCCCTCCTCAGCATCTGGCAGTTGTAATAAGCAGAAGTTTGTAATTTGAAAATTTGAAGATGCCCTAGGGATATTTGTTCAAGAGAAAATGTTGGAAGTAGTCCTAAAGGTGCTGGATTGAATATCATGCTATTGGTCATGTTAAATCAAAGAAAAAACATTGACTGTGGGATTTGAAACTTTTTGTGCAACTTTGCAAGATTTCATCACGCTTCAATTCCGATGGGACCCCCAAATTTTTCTGAGTGACCCTTTCTTATAAGACTCTCTCAAGTCCCGAGGACCCTTAAGGCAAGAAAATTAGCGCAAGCCCTGAACTTGGAAAAAAAAGCTGCCTGGATCTATGTAGGCAAAAATACCCTGCCGGGAAAAAAGGAACGCATAGAATGAGTAGGGGAGCGGCACCAGTTCGCGAACAGGGATCCAGTTCGCGAACGAGGGTCATGAAATGCGATTTGGTCTTTTGTTTCTCGAGTTTGTGCGAAGTCGAAAACCATAGACGTCTTTTACCTAACTAACTAATTAATTACGAACCCTACCAGAGTGAAACTAGAGTAACAAAAGGCCAAATCGCATTTCATAACCCTCGTTCGCGAACTGGTGCCGCTCCCCTAATGCTACAGCCACCAAACTTTGGCCATTTGTTGGAAACATTGAGGTATGCGAATGATCAATCACTCTCATATCAGGCATCCCGTTGGCGAGATACAATCATGTGGTGGCCAATGATATGGAAGGGCATAAAACCGCTGGGAGCGTCGTAGGATGCATATATCGGCTTCATGCATCAGGCTTATGCATGATAAGCATGGGCGTCCGCTGGTTTATTCCCGGGGTGGGGGGAGCAAGGCACAAGAGTGGCTGAGCAGATGCACACAGGGGTGATTGTATCTTTTGTAAAATGATGAAAAAGTACAAGATTTCTGCACTGATTAGCTGAAGGTACAGCACGATACAGATAATTATACCAATGACAACAAATATTTATTAGTATTCAGTATAGCAATCTTTAAAGTATACAGTACGTTTCAGTATAGAGAGCCTTGGTAGGGCCCGATTAAATCACAATATTTATAAAAGAAAAGCAAGTGCTTCTCCAATGAAGTAGTTGGTAGGAGCAATAATTTGCAGTCCTGTGTCTATACACATTAAAATCACATTCAGTTGCGAATGTGAATGTGAATGAAGTAAACCAGTGCACTTGATACTTGGGTCGTGTTTGAATGGTGAACTACAAATCAATACCACAAAATAGTGTGCCATGAGTTGAGGAATCTTATTTGGACCTCAAAGTACCCCTTACCCGTAGACCTATTATGCAACTCTTATGTCAGACAATGAGAAAGCCCAGCAAACAATTTGAAACACATAATGTTGAATCAGCATTAAATCAATATTGAATCAACGTTCGCAACGTTGGTCCAACGTAGCCTTGTTTGCTGGCAGGGTCTTCTACTCCTTAAAGAGGAAAAGCAGGCGCCTCGGTCATAAAAATAAAAAATGTAACTCTCAGCTTCTAACTACATCGTAGGGGTGCCTTCTTTAAAGCTTTTATTTATTTTTTTAAATAGCAAATTGGACAAAAATAAGTACCAAGGTGCAGGCATAGGCTCACTCGACTAGGGCAGGCCTACCGTAGGCCTAGTGCGAACGACCTACAACAAAGACAAGAAATAGTCATTCAGCCTGGGATACTTGCATTCTATATTGTACGATTACTTACCACTACGAAAGTACTGTACGGCGAAAGAGGAAACTTGATTTTTCATGTATTCTTACGCACACCATAGTCATTCCATGTCAAGTGGTCCAAAGGTGGTTGCTGCACCGACTGGGATTTATTTGTTAAAAATCATGTGTACTGGGGGTTATGAGAAACGGATGAATCCGAAATTTCAGCTGTTTAGATCCAACGATCTTTGAGATATGCTCTTCGAAAGTTTGAGAGGAAAGGATAAAATGACCCTTCAAACAAATGCAATATCTCCCGAACTACTTCAGCTAGAAGTATGAATAATAGCTCATTTCAAAGCGAGTAGCCCAGGCATCTTTAACACTATCTACGGGCTCTTCCATGCCTTATTTGGAAAAAAGTTAGTTTTAATAAATTCATGAAAGGATTACATTTTCAACTAAAAAAAAATTCACAGTAAAAATGCTTATAACTCTACCAGCTTTGGGGTGTCCATCATGCTCTATGAGATTGATCCAAAGTTGCATTATTTTGTTTTTAAGTCGCTTCAAAATTCTGCTAAGTGTACAGTACATAAAGTTGCACGTTTTATCATATATGTTCAACTTTGACCTTCAATAACTTTTCTTTGATTCCAAGTACAGTTTTGTTTATCCCATAGAATGGTAGATCTCTCAAAGCTCCTTTGAGCCATATAAGTTCGATCGTGTTTTTCAGAAATCCTGATCGTTGGGAAATTTTTTTTCCCTCGACCGCCTCGAGTGAGATTCACCATCAAGCGCTTAACTCCACCTCGATCATGTTCGAGCAGGAAAACATACTTGATATTATGGGTTTGACACGGCTTGGGAAACACATTGCGCATTTTAAAAACGTTTTGCTAATAAATATTGCATAGAAATTTAAATCATTTTAAATACGAAAATTTAAAGACATTACCCAGCTTTTCGGATATACCATCAACAACATATCCATATTTCGCTGCCCGTTTCTCCTAATGGCTTCATTACATTTCTAAGTGTAACTTGCGAGGAGCCAGAAAAATGCCGAGAATAGAATTCCTGGAAAGTAATCCTATCCAAAACTGTCATGACATCCAAATCTTGATATACAGGGTGCGTCAGCTATTTGAGAACAAAATTTGACTTTGAGGAAAACAAAAATATTCAGTAGAAAAACCAATATATTTTCATAGAATTTGGTACACATGTTCTTACATACACATAACAAAAGTCAGGGGGTTTAAATCAGGAGAGCTAGGAGGCCAAATGTTAGGGGTAACATGATCGTGAAAATTTTCGGCCAGCCACTCCTGGGTCGTGCTGGCTGTGTGAGAGGGAGCAGAGTCTTGCTGGAACACGTACGGCCTCCCCCGAGCCGAGACGCTGTCAAGCCCTGGATTGAGGGAGGTTCCGTCATAAACACTTGCTGTTTAACATAGCCCCAGAGGAAGAAATCCGGGGGAGTGAGGTCAGGTGATCGAGGGGGCCATGACACAGGTCCACCCCGTCCTATCCACTGATTACCAAACAGGTTATTCATTTTCTGACGGATCGTGAGAGCAAAGTGGGGAGTGGCACCGTCCAGTTGGAACCACATTTGCGCCGTGTATTCGGTGGCAAAGCATGAAGAAAATCAGCTACAGTTGTGTCCAACACTTGCCCAAATGTGTGTTGGTCCACAAGAAGTTGAAGTCGACCACATTTCTTCGAAGTGTGGTCCCACAACCTTGTCACCAAGCAGACCACACCACACCATCACCTTCTCGGCACCAAGTTTGTTCGATTGGCGCCGAAAAGTTCATGACAGCGAATTTTAACGCGTATTTAGTGAACACCTACGAAGCAAAAACAAATATTTTAGAGATATTTTTTTTTTCTTCTCATTTGTCAAGTGACTTTTGTCACACTGTATTATTCATACTTCTTAGCTGAAGTAGTTCGGGAGATATTGCATTTGTTTGAAGGGTCATTTTATCCTTTCCTCGCAAACTTTCGAAGAGCATATCTCAAAGATCGTTGGATCTAAACAGCTGAAATTTCGGATTCCGTTTCTCATAACCCCCAGTACACATGATTTTTAACAAAGAAATCCCAGTCGGTGCAGCAACCACCTTTGGACCACTTGACATGGAATGACTCACCATGGACTCGCCTTGCCATGGTGACGTACTTGATGTCATGTAGAGCAGTAGTGTTACCGGAGCCTCTGGACCAGATGGGTTAAGTGGAATTTCTAACATTGTTAGGCCTAGTAGCGTCATCTTTTGGTAGGAAGAATAAAAAATACTTTGCTTGATAAAATCGGAAACGATATTTCATATTGCGCGGTAAGATTGGTCTAAATGGTGCTACGGAAGAAGAGATTTCCACATTAAGTACATTCAATTTATTTATTTTATTACTACCAGTAAATTGCCATGCCCGATTTCCAGGAAGGGGGGTAGGCAGTTGCCCCCCCTTGCCCCTTAGAGCGGACGCCCATGATGATACGCATTTCAATTGCCCTCCATGGATCAAACACCCTTACAAATTGTTGAAATTGGCTCCAGAGATCTCATCTTGGCACTGCCTCGCGGTTAAACTCTCAGCAGCGACCCTGTAATGAAGCGATTTGAGGGAAAGAGGAAAGGAATCAGGCGCCTTCAATGGCACCGCCCTCTTCCCCAATTCCTCGGGCGTTTGGCAGGTTTTCTTTGCGATGCCGCATCTCACGAATACGAAACCTCGCTCGATTTTTCTGCACATCTTGAGTTTTCCTGCCACGTTGCACCGTTAAAAATCTAGATGACCTTTTCGGGCGATTAGTACGACCCCATAGCCACTATTGAAATTGGATTGTTTGGCAAGTTTTCTCAGTGAATATTCATCCCTCTCACTGAAACTCTAATCGATTTCATGATGTGCAAGTACGAGCTTGTGTACTAAGTTTAATCAAAATCGCTCGACTCCTTGGTCGTGCTTCGTTTATTTGGCGATGAGTATATACAGTAATACATGTATGTAAATTTGAAACTTTTTCAAGTACAGTGAAACCCCGAACACCCCTTTCAGCAGACCACCCCTCTTAACCCTTCAACTCCCGAGTTTCCTAAGGAGCCCACGGAGCTATCACGAGTATACTCGGGCGTAGGATTTAAAGGGTTAATGACCGTCTTTTTGCAGAACGGAATTTCCTCCCCAGAAGGGTGATGCATTTTGAAACCCTTTAAGTCGACCACCCCTCACCCCGACCAACAACCGGCCTTGCGAACGGAGTTGAAAACCTCACAACATGACCACCTATATTCGCGTCTTGGTGTTAAAGGAGTATTTAATATACCAAGCACAGCAGTCTCTGTTTTATTGGGTTCCATGGTGTTTTATTTGGTATTATTTAGGGTTGTACCAATACATCGGCAACCACCGGTATCTATTGCCAATGTGGCACCATTGGTGCGATCGGCTATCAGTATGTTTGAAAGCTGCCGATTCCGATGACCAAAGAGAAAACGCCAAGCGAAAGAAAATAATAATTAAAAAATTGGACCCACCTGGATAAACGATTCTCACTAGCAATAGGAAGAGTAGGGCTGTCACGGTGCCACTGTCAATAGTTCGAGGCATCAATGGCTTCATTTCCCATCGCGATGGTCACTTCCCCAGTATGCGGACAAAATGTCTCGAATGGACAAAATCTCGAATTCCATATTCTCGATCGAATACACGAGGAACCCCCACAGGAAAAAAGAGCCCATACCTGCAAAGTACGTGCAAATCCCTACTTAAGTAATATTTCCAAGTATCTCTTACGGGTTCTTTTCTTATTCGGCAAAATGAATCCATACTATTTTTCAAAAGTAATATATATAACCGTTGAATACATTAAATATATATATAAATGATAATCACCGTAATAAAACATGAACATAAAGAAGGAAATTCCCAAGATGTACATTTCAGAATTTTTCCAACACTGGATCAATGAAAGTAGGATTGTTTCCAGAAATGCACAGGAAAACGTGGGAAACAGGTCATTTGAGATCAGATCAGGTATGTGGGATTATGTCGTGGATGGACAGAAGGGTAGAGGTAGGCCAAGGAAGACTTGACTGGACTAAGTGAATGCTGAAAGGGACATCAGAAGTAAGAGGAGCAGGAGGGCATGTGTGAAAAGGTGCATGGATGTAGCTGAAGCCAGGGTAGCATGCAAGGATAGGATAAATGAAGAGGTTTGATTGCTGCTCGTGCCCACCCGACGGGAGACGGGCGTGAATGTTACTGTTATTGTTATGATATTAAAACTATGCCTTAACTTTTTATAGGTTTTTTGGGGGTCTTTTTTGCGGACTTATGCCTCCTGTCACTTATGCCAATTCTGGGGGGTTTTGATCATACTACCACTAGGGTAGTATGGTCCAGGGAACTAGAAAGCTCGTCAGCATAAGCGGGGAGCTACAGAATAACACTATTTGAATTGCATGGTGTTAAGCAGTACCATTTTTAGTAGGTTTTTTCAAAATAGATTTTGTGGAATTTGCTGGAACCATGCCTTTTGTCCGAATGAACGGGACTGCAGGATTACTGCTGTTTGAAAAACTTGAGTTCATTGTATCTGTACCTCTGCCATTCATCATGAATAATATATACACATACATTATATAGGGTGATCATTTTAAGTGAGAACCCAAGAAATCCTTAATACATTTTGGCTGGAAATAGCTGGGATTATGAAAATTGGTAGGAACGTACATTGTTGTCTGGAAATACGTACCGAGTATTGGTTTATTACAAAAGGTGTAGAAATTGACCACCGCCATTTTGGATGCACAACTGTGCACGTCTGAGCATCCTGGAAGACACTGCCTGTGATGTGATGCTTGGGATATCGGCAATGAGTTACGAGATGTTGCTTTTCAATTCATCGGAAGTGTGTGGATTATTGTTGTAGGCATTGTCCTTAACATAGTCCCATAGGGAGAATTCCAAAGGCGACAGATCTGGTGAGCCCAGAGGTTTCCAGGGGCCCGGGGCAAAACTAAACCGGAGACCCCTTGGGGGCCCCTTTGAGGCCCTTTGGAGGCCCCCCTTGAGACCCCTTGATAGGAGGGGCCCGGGCAGATTGCCCCAATTGCCTCTGGGCAGCCCTGCTGAAGAGCGTGGCGGCCACAATCCTTTCGAAATGATGCGCTCCCCAAACAAGAGGGAAAGGTCGGCTAAACTCTGCCTCGATGAGTGACTTGTTGCACCATCTTTCTGCTACCATGCTCTGGCAATCTCCTCTTCGGTCAGGTGTCCAAGAAATTCATGGACTATATCAATGTACCGTTGAGAGGTTATGGTGTCTGTGAAAAAGATGTCTCCCACAATCCTGCGTCGGGTTATTGCTCACCACAATCCAATACTCAGTACGTCTTTCCGGACGACAAAGTACGTTGCTACTAATTTTCATGCTCCCAGCTCTTTCCTACCCAAAGTTATTAATTGTTTCAAGGGTTCTCACTTAAAATGATCATCCTGTACTTGAATAATGCGTGTTGACAGAAATAATATTCTTTTGTCGTTCATGTAACCCTGACTCTTGACAGCGTTGTCGATCCGTTTCTCCCGCGAAGGATAATGATGTTGTCAGAGGAAACCAAGGAAATAATTTTCCGTGCAACCTATCATAAATGCACCATGCACCACCTAGATTGGTCTTGGGGGGGGGGGGGGGAAAGCCGCCCGGAAAAAAAATAATCCGCCCTCCAATTCAGGAAAAGCAGAAAGAAGTATCACGAGATGAAAAGCTACCCAGCACACAAGATAAGCACAAAAAACATAAATGGGTCTTGATACCTGATATGCGATCGTCCTGGAGCAGTTCCGATTGCTTTTTTTCCTTTTCTTTAAATTTTGAACGTATTACTTCAAGAAAAATATTTTCCTTTTTTTTCTCATAGAATTTGAATTTAAATATTGAGGATCCCGATCACCACTACGCTGTTTCTGGGACATGGTTCGAAGTTTCACGATTTTTCATATCGGAAATTTTTCTGCCGTAGCCATTGTTTAATTTTGTGAATATTACAATACTCGGTGCGCAAATTACGTCAAAACTAGACATTGATTTTTCAGTATCCTTAGTACAATATTCTCAGAATATTTACTATTTTGACAATATTGATGATGAACATATACAAATTTAAGCGCTCAATTTTTACTTGAGTTTTTTCCACTTGATTTGTGATGAAAGTGGACTTTTTTAACATTTCACGATGTACTTGGATTGTCATTGCAGGAGCTCGGTTCGGCCGTGCACTTAAAAGTTCCTGCAATAAGTGTGGGAACGGTATTCCCATTCACTGCCACTTCACCACTCCCGGTCATAATGGAGCCGAGCACTTAACGTGCTCTGTCCTGTCTCAGTCGTCCGTGTTTACTTAGGCTGCTAAACACATATTCGCTCGCATTCACCCACATTCGCATTCCCCCCATCACGCACATTCTATTTGTCCCATGACCCTCTGCATTCTCGTGGACTGTGCAGCTAAGGCAGCACTGGCAGGTGGCAAATACACCGGACAATATTTGCCATGCGTCCTTTTTGTCGGAGGGTACCGAAGTTCGCCCGTTGTAACTGAAATTTCGTTTCGCCCAATATTTTTTTAATTATATGGATGCTAACAGACATTCGTCTGGATAACTCCATACGCCAATGATTTTGGTATAACGAATTTTTCGTTCAGTCAGTGTTCGTTACACTGAGAGTCGACTCATTACCACACTCTTGAGTATCATGTATGATTTATTAAGCTGCTGACGAGGATGCGATAGTATGTGGAAGGTAGGGAAGAGTATTTTCAAGGGATGCGAACACAGTTTTAGTATATTTGAAAATATAAGAACATGGGCAAAACCTGAACTTTTCTCATAGTACATGTTGCCATGATGGCTACATTTAATTTTTCTGATCGTTTCGCAGATTCCTCGACGAGGAGGGTCTGGCTAGAAGCAGTTTCCTGCAGGAGCTGAACGACTTCTTGGCCATGCCGGAGGAGAGCGCGGACGTGGCCCAGTCTGCTAGTAATCTGGAGGAGCTCCTCCTCCGTGCCCCTCCCGTCGTCCTTCGTCTTCAGTCGCAGGTACCCTCCTTGCTCGGAAGGAAAAAAATTTATTGATTAAATATATATTATATAATACTTAGGCTGGTTTCAAAATGGCAGTTCGGTTCTAGTTTCAGTTCAGACTTTGGCCTGACTGAAGTGCCACTGTGGTCTTAGCAACTACTCACATGACAAAATCCTAACCGGAACTGCAACTGAACTATGACTGGAGGACAGTTTTGCAATCAGCCTTAGCCCTCGGTGTTTCTTGATTGTATGGGCTTTCAAGTAACCTGAGCAGTCCAGTGCAACCCCGAGAGCCATTGCCATTGTATATAAGTGAGATTCTCCCGCATTCCACGAGGTGAGAGAGGCAGTGGCGACCATCTACGAGCCGAGCGGAGAGGCGGAGGTCCCACTCAAGTTCACGGCAGGGCTCATCCTGGGCGTCCCGCTCGACTGCGAGGTGTCCAACGTGACCGAGGTTGGGGCCCTCCGCATCTGCGTCAAGTACCCGGACCGATCCTTCCACCTGATCCCCCCGCGTCGCTCCGACCTCCGTCCGGACGCCACAGGCCGCACCCAGCGGATCCTGACCTCGGTGCGGATCTCGCACACCGTGTGGACCGAGTCCTGCCACGTTGGGATCTCCATCGCCCTCGACCTCGGGTCGAAGCCCGGGTCCGGCGCTGGTGAGGAGGAGTCCCGGGTCATCCACCTCTGCCCGCCCGTCATGGTCAACGTCTCGCCCAAGCCCGCACGCAAAGGAATTTGATCTATGTGAGTTTCGGCTTTTTCTCATTTTTCGAGAGGGAAAGACCAACGAACTAATTGGTTCAGTAGAAAACAATTGGGCACATGCACGAATCAATAAGAGACCGTAGGCTGGAAAAAATAAGTTAATGGATCGTAATTATAAGTGTGACCAGTGAAAGTAATGAAATAATTATGTAAATTGGGAATAACTTGCCTTTAATTAATAATTTACCTGTTCCAAGACATTACTGGGGAGCAGACTTTTATTTTATGAAAATGCCTATTTTTTTTATACAACTTGTGAGCAAACCTGGAGCATGCGACCCAGAAAGGAAGTGATAGATTGTTGCATATTTATGCATATAGGCTATGGTTGTACCTATGGATTCATTCGTATTTTGTCCATTTTCTTTTGAAATGTATACAAATTGATACATGGGCTGCTGACTTTCAGGAAGAGGTTTTCTCTTAATATCCACACATTCATTTTAATTAAAACTGACAGAAGATGAATTTATATTTTTTTTAATTCCTGCATGATGATGTGCATATTTCAGCATGTACAAATTCACTCCTTACGTATCGCTGAGAGTAATATCAGGGGGTGGTTGGTCATAAATGGAGTTTGAATTTTTCTGTTTGTGAATGAATCGCATTCTCATCATGTTTTAATTCAAATTGAGTCAGTCTTCATTCCCATCCCTCATTTCAGGTTCTGGAGAAAAATGTAAAGACCTGGAGCAGTCTTTGCCAAGAATTGCTATTATCTACATCATTATTGTTGTACTGTTTCAGATTCAGAAAGCATTAAACACAGTGATGTTCTTTTCCAGTTTCTTCACTGTCTTGAAATTTAGCATAAAGGCATTGACCCTTCCCCATACCCACCTAGTACGAGACTTTACACCCTTCCAAAGAAAGACTTATTTGCTCTTCACAAGTTCCTTTTGTTCCCTCATAATACTCTGAATTTCATGTTGCAATCATTTGAAAGCTTTTTCTTAGTTCCTTGATTTGGTATGCATTCCACATTGCATTAGAACTCTTGCATGAGTCTTGGCAGGATGATAAAGAAAAGATGGAAGGGTCTGGCATGCTCTCTACTTAACTAGCATTCACTTTTATTGGTATATAATCATTCAGGCAGCATCAGCCTTCACCAGAAAATTGCAGCAGTGAAACCTTTTTTAACATGGATAGTGAGGGTTGAGGAAGATTGAAACTCAGCATTGTCCTCTCTCTCTTCCCATCTGTTCCTCTTTGTAGTCTTCTGAACTACGAACATTACTTCTTGTCCATCAGACCTTCAGTGAAGGTAGTCTTGTCTTTTGCTTCTTGATCCCATTCAGAACTGCATTAACCAATCCAACCCTGAATTTCTTGGAGTATTTTTCTACCAGTCAAGTAAAAATGCATGACTTTCCTTGAATATTGGGATAAGCATAGCATCCAATACCTCAAATTAAATGTTACATGTAGAATTTGAACATAACTCATGTTATGGGGCTTAGAGATAACACGACAAATTAGCAAGTTCTACAAGGAATGTTCATTTAATTCATGCACTTTTGTTCATAAAAGGCAGAGTAATGCATATAATCATTTTTGGGGAATTTATCTTCATAGTGCTATTAATCCATACCCACAATTGCACGTTTCTTGCTTTACTGCATGGGCTCAAAATCAAGATGTTGGCAGGTGAGGTAACAAGGAAAGTGGGAGTCTTTTAAATGAAAGTCTATTTTAAATCTTCAGCCTCTACTGGCAACCAATAGCAGCAGAACACCTGGTCTAGCACTTTTTGTTTGAGTGGTTGCAGTCCTACTTTCACTTCCAGTACCCTACCAAGGTGTACTACTTTTTGAAGCATTCCTTGCCCCTGCTTACACAAGGGTGTCAGGCATGTAGAGTCCAATAGTGCTCTGTGCATTTTTCTATTACTAAGTGAAGGTGGTACCCAATGCAGTTAACTGCAAATTCATATTGATTAGATTAAATGCTCTGTGGTATGTATTTAAATACAATGGTGCACATAAAAATAGCAAATGGTAGAAAAGCTTTGAATACAATGTGAATGTTTACTTATTCCTATACCCCTAACAATGGGCATTGTGATGTTAGACCAGTTTTTCCAAAGCCCAGCATGGAGTACTTTCATTTCTGCATTCAATGATGCAAAAGTCAATTTTATGTTCATCTGTTCTGCTTGTACTCCCCTTCTTGGCAGAGCTCAGGGGGAGCACATTCCCCATTCAAAAAAAATCTGAGTAAAGATTCAAATCTTTCATGGAGTGAATGTGTGAGGATGAAACAACACTGACAGGATGACAAATGAAAGCAAGGTGTGAGACAGACTTACTGCTGCTCAAATTTGACATCTTTTGAATAATGACACAGCATCATCAACAAACCAAGGCTGTATTCAAATAACAAAGATAAAAACAAATCCAAGTTTCTTTGTCTAAAGTTTTACTGAAATTTCCTCAAGGTTGAAGACAAAATCCCGACAAATTTGGATACGGGCGAGGAATGTCGGGTAAGGTCAGACCAAGTCACTCTCTTAATTAGGGTCATGTCTTGCACATTGATATTAATCTCATGAGGACCACACTTCCTTATCCTTTTCCTTGGGGGCCCAAATCACAGAGTCACTGTTGATGTCTATCACATGCTTCACGTTCTCGTATACCTCTTCAGGTGTATCCCCGTGTACAAGTGCTGCACAAGAAGGCCTCAGGTTATGTCAAGTCAAGTCAAATGCAGAATGGCTACAGGAGATATGGGCAATTCAAAACAGAACTAACCAGAGAAATATTCCAAGTAATCATGTTCCAGTTTGAGTGCCCTCTCATATTGCTTCTTGGCCTGTTCCTCTGTTGTTCTCTTGTTCCATTCCCTGTTCCAGAAAAGAGAAACACAAAGGAAGGCATTAAGAAAGTCAAGAGTTGTGGCATGCCAGATATATCATTATAATTAGGAAAGAATCTTCTTGTCTGACATTTTGTTCCTTTCCAGGGGAAGAAAGCAGGGAAAATGAGATGTTATATATTACAAAAACTTCATTGCTTTTAGACAAGTAGTCTTTTGTTATCATGACCATTAACCCTTTCCAGTCCATTTTACTTGTAAAGAGAGTGCCAGACTAGATCCAGATTAGAACCTCAAGGGAAATTTTGTTGTTCAAAGATTTTCTTTAATCATGAAACAACCTAAGGAACTTCTCTTTCAGAGGTAATATGTTGTTTTCCAGTTTTCACATGCAGAATCAATGAGACAAATTCATCAGATGAGATGAGATTGAAGAAAAAGTTAACATTCTGATTGAGTCTAAGCATCAAGACAACATACATGAGGAGTTCATGACTCCTTGGTCGAATAAGAATTGCGATGGGATGAAGATTAGCTATGCGCAATCTCCGAATGGCACTGGCGCTCACGTCGAGGATGCAGTGCTTGCCATTCTCTGCAACACGTCGGACGGCAGTGACTGATGTCCCATATAGATTCTCATTGTACTGGCCAGCTTCAATGAATAAATGGTTCTGTATGTCCCGCTCCATCTCCTCCCGGCTTGGGACAAAGTAGTAATCCTGACCATCAACCTCGTACTCTCGACGTGCACGTGTCGTATCTGCAGCACAAGCAGAGTTGTGGAGATGTTCAGGACATTCCCAGACACCAGATTTCATGCCTTCAATGATTAAGGCATCATTGAAATAAATTTACTGTGGGATAGAGAACAAGGCAAAAAGCACTCATGCTAGATTGTCACAGAACATGACAAGACAGCCATTAGGTTAAAAACACCAAAATCATATCATTACAATTAAATGGGGTACATATGAGTCATGATGGAAAAATTGTGGCATCCCTGGACAGAAATGTCATTGGATGCAGTGCATTTCCCCAATGAAAAGAGTAATTTAAAAAAATGTTAATGGAATTTTGAAATATCAAGTTCTCATCTCCATTCTGCCCCTCTTTTCATTGCCTCAACTACATGACCTGTGTGAATGTAGGGGAGATATGTGACAAGTAGAACATTCATGATAGGGGGAATGTGAGTGAGTGAATGTGCTTGCAGTGTGGGATGTGAACACAGATGAATGAGAGTTGATAGAGCACTTCAGAGCTCATACTCAGCCTCCTTCATTGTCAGGAGGGATGAAAGCTCCTTCATCTCACTCATTCCATCCAAGTTTAACTTAAAATGGTTTTAATTGGGGTATGGCTTTCATACTATGGAAGCTTTTACTAATTCAATTACTGTAGCCCATGATATCTGATGTGCAATATCCTCAATAACCCTTGGGCCCCTATAACACAATCACACAATAAAAATAAAATTAAAAGGGATTCAGTGCTTTAAATAGAGATATAAGACACTCTCCAGATAAAAATTAATAACTTCAGCAACTTCATTACAACAAAAGTTGACTGTAACTGTCATATCTATTCATCTAGACTTTCTCAGTGATGTGGAATACACAATGTTGCAGGTTTTTTTTTTAATGTTCATGCTGAATTTCAAAGTTTGCAATTTTTTCAATCAGCAATCCCATCATTTTCCCAGTGCAAAACTTAGGAACAGCCATAGCCTTTTTTTCACTTTTATCCAATATGACCTGCAAATGTACCTAGTTTAAACTTTTTCCACTCAATCCCACATAGGTGGTTTGACTTAAGTTATGAAATTGGGCATTCTTAGCAACTTTTGACCAAGTGACCAATGTAATTTTATAAAGCTAAAAGTGTGCCAACTTATCCAAATTAGTTTCAGGTAGGTCCCATGCATGGTTTTAAAACAACAATTTTTCCCCAAAAGTTTCAACTTGCATCGATGCAGGAGGAGCACCATAAGAGATATCAATGGAAAATATACAAAGTACTAAATCCAACATGCGTGGGTGGCTTTCATGAAGATTCACATGAAATCTGCCTTTCGAAATCCAATAAGCTTTTCTTCCACCCAATGTGAAATGGATGAGCCATACTTGCCCCAACTGCTTTCTCCAGACATGATTAAATTCACCACTTATGCAGGCACAGCCACATTAATTAATTTGACACCACACTAAATTTTACTCAATAGAATTCTGAACAACCAATTTCATTAAAGTAGAGCTACTTAGACATATATGTAATATCCTCTAAACTTCATGTCATTACTTCAAATATCTTTGGTAGGGATTGTTTTTTCTGTGCCACCTGGGCAAGTAGAATTTGTGGGAAAATTTTCCATATTCTCTTTAACATGGTGGCCAACTGGTCTTTCAACATGCAAAATGTACCACCAGCAATATACTTGATGGCTAATGTGTTAAGGAACCATGAAGGGAACCAATTTGACTACTAAAACGTTTGTAAACACATATTCAGAGCTCTCCAAGTATATTTTAGTTAGGGTTTCACCAAATGCCCCACAGGGTCAAAAGGTAACAAAAATGTCAAGTCTCACAACTTTCTAAAAGCTACATAGGATTGAATGGAAGAAGTTGCAACTTGGTGCATAAGTAGGTCATTCATACACTGGTCAACAATATCCCACCTCCGGAGGTGTCAAGTTTCACACAGAAAATTTTGGGACCACAAATTCATAAGCATGGTCAAACCTGCCCAAAAGTCAATCATACCCAAAGGGGCAAAGGCTAAACATTTTTTTCTAAGGGTGGGTTTCAAGCATTGGGGTCAACCTCTGTTCCCATGATTTTTTAGTTTTTTGGAGATGATTGAGTATATTTTGGTATTTTTGAAACTGATCCAGGATTAGACACCATAAATGTGGCATAGAAAAAAAAAGGGACTAACGTGGGACACAGGTGCCAAACTTGTCAGGGAACTCCGAGATGAGGTCATCATTGAAGCGGTCTTTTAGTGGCCCAAGGATGACTACTGGGCGAGAAAAGGAGATCTCCACCCTTTCCACTGGCTCATAGGATAGGATCCGCTCCTCTCCCCCTTTCAGGCTACCTGTCTCTCCATTCCGAGAGGCCACTGTTGTTGCTAAAATGACAAGGAAGAAAGCGAGACCTAATGACTGTATGAAGTCTCTGCAAATGAAACTTATGCAAAGAAGACATATTGAATGAATATTATGCATAGTATGCATTAAATAAATATTATATACAAAGTTTAAGTAAACAACAGCAGTTATTTAAGCCTGCCATTGGTAAAGCACTTGTCAACAATGGTAAGCAAAAGCTTTCTAAATTGAACATGTGTAATAGATCAACACTTTATGAATTGCCCTCAAGGATCCTACATACATGCTCTGGCATTACACATTTCATTCACTAATACATCCAAGATTCTATTATGTCAACGCATGTGGCATATTGTATAGACATGCTTTAATTGATCAGTTTGAGCAAGCTGCATCTCAGGAACAAAAACAAAGCTGCATAATCTCTCCTGTCATGAATGCTGGAGCATGGACCCTTTCTCCTGTCTCATGTATACACATGGGCTTCAAGGTCGGCCCATGATGCAACACATGGCTCATCTACCATTCAAAGCCACAGCTTCCCTTCTTCATCCATACAGCTCAGCCTTTTAAGGGACCATTTGAAGGACATAAGGTTCACCACAACGGTGTGTTGCCTTTTCGAGATTTACCACTAACAGCAACTGGTCAATACCTGCTTCCATTACCAACATTCTAATTACTGTGTTTATGAAATGATTAATGTTATTAAAAGGGACTCACATTCAAGGTCAGAATCCTCATCTCCAATGCCACGCTCATCTCTACTCTTCATAAAAGGGAACTTCCTTGAGAAAGTGATGCGCTTCTTTCGATCCAGGCTCGACTGTGAATAAAGAACTATAAATACAGAAGCACTGGGCAGACAAAATATCAGATTCATACTCTACTCAATCTTAAAAAAATGTGTATTTATTTATATAAATGCATCTATAAGTGTTAGCACATTATCCTTCTCTAAATTAAAAAAAAAAATTTTCCCAAGACTCAAGGTCAACCTAGCCACAGACCCAGAGATACACATTTCCATGTAATTAAAACAACTTGACCCTTTTGTTGCCTAAGTATATTGGATCAATGCTATGAATTTCATATAAAAAATGCCAGTCAAAGAGCTGGTACTAGATCAGTTAAAGTGAGAGGATAAACACAACCAAGCACACTGGTGAATACAATTCTTAATCCTTTTATTGCCTGCTCTTCAACTTTGGCACAGTAAGGGTTAATGGTCACCCTGTTGACAGAGTATGTCTTTAATTTGAACACGACAGTTCAATCTGACTCATGGTTCACTTGGCCTATTCAAAAAGAGGCCAAAAAAAAAAAAGAATCCCCAAACCTCAGAAAGCCCATAAACCCTATATGGTCTAGTTCTGAAGATAACTCAGCCTCGTAGTAAAATGTGCTCTGCTGCAATCACAGTTCTACTTTGAAGCCTACCATGAGTTCAGCATCCCAAATATACTTTCAAATTATTATAGGAACAATAAGTGCAACCTGAAGAACACTTTAGCATTCAAATAAAAATTAAACCCCAACAAAAAGTACATGGATCCATGGTGAAGGCAGAACAGACTCACAGTTGAACCCTGCAATGAGATGGAGCCAGAGGCTTTGCCCTGGAACTTGACTGTCCTATCTCGAGCACGCATCTTCCGTTCCCATCTCCGTTTGGATGGGATAATGCCCAATTCTCCCTCGGACCCAGAAGGGAGGACACGTTTAGCCTGCCACCACTCATCATCGCAGGCATTGGTAACATGAAGGATCTCCCCAAACGTAAATGGGAGACCACGGCTTGGCAGGCCATCATCCTTTTGTGGCTCATAGTTGAACAAAGTACTAGAAAAACAAGATTCAATTAGTCAACACAAGAAAACATGAGTTTCAAAAAGCAAAACCAAATTCCTACTACCAAAATGCTGAGCATTTGGAATTAGCTACTACCTAAATGTTACATTGCTTTACCAGCTGCCAAAATGCTAGTTATTGAGACAGTTCCTAAAGTGATTTCTTGTGCAGGTGGCTCAACATTAAAATGACTGTTGAGAAAATAACATAGTAAGAGATTGTTTTTCTCAAGTCATGAGTAATCATACTCTTGGATGTGATTACTAGTAGCTATGATAAATGGACCTATACATTGATGCCTATTGTCACTGGCAATGAAAATATTTTGCTCCAAAGGGTTTACTTCTCAGACATTAAAAAATGGTGCACGACTACAAAATCAAAACCTGGACCATCACCCATGTGAGCAGCTGGGAATAACTTATTCAGATGGAACTCCAGAAACATGTTTTCTCTTATGAGAAAATTTGTCTCAATATTTCTTATCAATTAATCCACCCTAAACAGATTCTAAAAACCAATTTCAAATACCAGTACTATGCAAGCTTAATACTCACCGTACATAGAGAGATTTCTTTTGAGAAGGCTTCAAGGTCCCAGCCATGATTTGCTCATGGAGATCATGAATCTTGGCTTCAAAGTGGTTGTACTCTTGAGGCATGTAGCGGACTATGAGTTCTACATCTCCCAGAGGCACACTCTTGAGAACATGAGCTGCCTCTTCGTGGCTTGCATGACTCAAATCAATTCCACCCACACGAATGATCTGATCACCAATCTTCAAGGCACCAGATGCTTCTGCCACTCCACCAGTCAGCAAATATGAGATGAAGATTCCCTCATCATCTTCTCCTCCAACAATGTTGAAACCCAGGCCATTTGGACCTTTTTGTAATACCACTTTCCTGGATTCCCTGTAGGCAAAATGGAATGGAAATTAAAGTAGCAATCCACTTGGATGTCAGATCCAATTGAATCTTTTCTTTTTTTTATAAACTAGAAGCAAACTCAAAGAAATTGACCCTGAATAATAAAACTATAAATCTAGGTGTAATTCTTTCCACACTTTTCCTCTGCCATTAAAAGTTCCAAAAACTAGTATGGATCTATGTATTATTTTCAGTGGGCCTTGATCTAGGATTCTCAAATATGGATATGCTTCTTCAAGAATCAGTTTGAACATGGAAGAGCCCTTCCTTGAGAAAACCTAAATACATAATTACTTGCCAAAAACATAGAACTGGAAGTATGTTAGTACATTAGACCTATTCCAAACATAAGAAAGCAAGTTCTGATTCAGGGAACAGACCTACAATAGTTCTCGCCAAATTCGTTTTTAGCACTTTTAGGCCAGACACACCAGAAGTTATATCATAAGATGCCAATAAACCTACTTGATGCTCAGAAATCAGGGAATATATCCATGATGTCCCAAACGTAAAGAACGAAGTAAGGACTAATATAATCCAGGCTGATATTGCCGAAGGCCTAGAAAATCCAACTCAGGTGTTCGCTAGGCCAATGAAACCCAAGCCGACGTTAAGCGTGACATATGCCAGCTAGGCTCTGCCCCTTCTCACAAAGACCTTGGTCGCAGTTCCTCGGGGCCGATTCACAAGACAATACACTGCAGACTCAAAGCCTATCACAGAGGCATCAGTAGGAAAACCACAGGAATTAGGGTTGACGGGAGCGCCCGGCAGCCGACACGCATGGTGAGAAAAGCCGAGCATGTCAATAGGGGAGGGCGAGGCGGTAGGAGGGAGAACCCTGTGCAACTCGACCAGCCCCTAAACAGAGCAGCGGGGGATAAGACACACAAGATTCTATTAAAAGACACCAGTCTGGTAGCCTCCACAGGGGCAGGCGAACCGCGATCAATCATGGGATTCTGCGCAGAATCCTCCCAGCACGAGGATCGCAACGTGCAAGGCATGGCAGGCGCCATGTTTGATTCCCGCTTGGTGCGTCGTCTGGTACGTAACGTGACATCATACTAGAGAATGTTTCGTCTGCTGAAGCTTAGGATGAGCTCTGATGCCGAATCGACTAGAACGCAACCGACATGAAAATGCTTTTCTCTCTTCACATGCTATGCACGGCTTTGAAAAAATACGATGACGTTATACTTTGAGCAGGCATACCACAAGGGTAGATGCAAGAAGATTCCATTGACACCGTCTGCTATGAAAACGCTAGGAAATAATAGCAAGATGCTAACTAGCCGTTTCCAAAAGATCACAGGAAAAAAGAAATCAGGCAATCGAAAGACAAGAACTAAAACTTGTGGCAATATATCACCCGACAGCTCGAACGCCGTTCAAAACGTCCAACTATTCCACGCCGAAACTGACAACACCTCAGTATGCGGCTGAGCTACGAGTCATAATGTACGCGACCCGGGAAACGCAGCCCGCTTATCGTTTGACAGAAGAGAGAAAGGAAGGAAAGCCGACATTCCGATAAGGAAGGAAATACCTGGGGATGACGGTTTGCTGACGTTGAGGCCTAGTCATGATAGAAATTCACTGCATGAATGGCATACATGAAGAGAAAACCAGAAGACCCTGGCACAAGTGATTGCATCACGCACAAAGGCGAACGGGTCTGTGAGCCATGGGTAAGGGAAGGACAGCGCAGGGAAGGAAGGAAACACTCCTTTCGCCCCGCCTCAAGGCTTCTTCATGCTTGCGTCACTGTCAGGGAGGGGGGAGAGGTGTGCGCGGGTCGGATTCTCTATGCTGCGTCATGAATTGCCTGATTCTGCAGATCTTGTCACGTGTACAGCGTTGCTGGCTATCAACCTTTCTAGGGGCAATTGTGCGAACCTCCTACCTCTCTGACTCCTGAACCAGAGTTTCTCGTTTTCGGACGTGGAATAGGACTCGTCTCATAGGCACGTGTGAGGGTCATCGTAGGCGCACCGCGGGAACGCCGGAAGCAAGATATGTCCATGAGAAGTGCGTCGAATATCTTTGCTCCGACAGCACGATTGTTATTCTCGAGCCGACCGCGTCCATGCAGTGATTTTAAATTGAATCCGTACGACCTTTAACCCACTTCGTTCCATCATCCTGTTTACAGGACAGCAATTTTGGAAACTTTGTATAGCAACGTGTGATAAAATTTTCTAAAATGAAAATCATTGCTACAAAGCATAACTTTTCCTTATTCCACTAACATTTTTTCAGCGATTGTGGACGGTATTTATTTTAAAATGTGATTTTTTCATTTCTGAAGTTTTTTTTTATTATAGAAATTTCATGCAAAAAAAGTTGGAACTTAAAAAGGGATCGCAAGGGGGGGAAGAGAAGGGGTAACGCCTAAAGTCCGCCGCACACGAAGCAACTTTTGTTTGCGTCACCGTTGCTCCCCACGATATTGCAGTGTCGGTGCGGGTGCATATTGCTCCGTGCTCACTCACTGCTGCTCACTCTCAATTTTCCCCGAGAAAAATTGCCTTCGCTCGACAGTCGTCCTGTCGTCCGACGACAGTCCTACGATGTAGGCCCGGCCATGTCGTTGCATTCACCGATCGCATCACGTTTTCAGTTTTTCTTAGGTTCTCATCAGGAACGTCTCAAAGCGCAAAGTGATTGCCAGGAGTGGATATGGCGTCCCTCACGACTGCCTTGCTCTGCGACGTTTGGACGAACGTGGATCCACTGGAGCGGCGAAGTCGTGAAATTTCATTCCATTTCCGAAACGACGGGAGAGCTGCGTGAAGAAGAAGTTCCACCATCGAGGAGTGGAAGTGCCCTTTTCTCTCATCCAAGGCCTCGCCCTCCACTTTCATCTCCTTCCTCCGTTAGAATCAAAATCAAGAGCGCGTTTGAACGTTTCCACTTTGACAGCAGACGACAAACTTCATATTTTTTCGTGATTGGTCGGGATTTAAGCGATTGGCATCGCTAATCCTGTTACATGCAGATTGCTCCGTGCGCGGAGTCTGGCGGAGTCCCACCTCAGGGACTCGGCGACGATCGTGCGACGATGGATCAACAATAGTTGCCTCGTGTACGGCGGCCTTCGTCCTGATCATTCATAATGAAGCTATATTCTCTTTAAATCATACTCCCCGCCCCACTTCGGTTGCACCCTAGGTTTACCCTCACCTCCTTGAATCACCACAGAAGTAACATGCACAAGTGAAGTGTAGTACGAATTCATTGCGAATGTCGGGGTGCGAAGACAGTCGCCTTTTTGGGCAAAGTACCTCTAAAGAAACACCAGCAGCTGCCTTGAAGCCAGGGGTCAACAGAACTCAGAATCTTCCTTCGTGACGTCACGCATTCGAAAAGGGCTGCCTTTCTTAGTTTCTTGAGATTGTGATCTCAGTCAGACGAATGATACTTTCCGTAAGGATTTCGGCTTGTGTAAGGATGTTCCATCGAAGCTCATTCCAGTCCATATGAGCACCATTAAAGCCCATTCAAGCACCTTTAAAAACCCTAAGCCCTCAACCAAGCAGGACATTCATGGTGGAAATGCGACAGGACAATTGTGTCTAATAGTCAAATAAAATCGAACCGCAGTTCCACGAAAAGCAAGATGAATTCGATTTCTGAAGGCCAGACTACCTAACTGAATTCACGAATGGGGTACAAGGACGTATATTGACGAATTCACTATACACAGTAGAAAAAAAGAATCAAGTGGTAAAAGATTGCAGAGCTGAGGATCTCAACGACTTTCTCGTCCCCACCATAATCCATCTGCGGCCCTGCAAAACACAAGAATTTTTACAACCAATGATTTACCATTACTCTTTTTGGATTTATTATTATAACAGCATTTTCTTCTCTTTTTTTTTCTTTAACAAGGCCAGTGACATTCGCAACGGTGGAGACGAGAAAGCGCCGTCGGACCAAACCGCGTGGAAGGTGTGAGGGCACTCACATTGAGGGTTGAGGTGGAGAATGGGTGCTGGACGCCGGCTGCCTGTCGTCCGGTAATTGATTCGGGGTTGCCTCCGTCTTGGGAGAAACTTCAAAACAAACCATGCACGTACACCAATTTACATTCGTTATTTCCTACGGTTGAATTTCAAGTTCGTCTGCTTACAAAGGACAGGGCCGTAATCCTCTTCCCGATCATCGTCATCGATGGGGTTATGGTGATTCGAGGGCTTGGGCTTCTCGATGACAAGGACGACCGCGTCTCGCAATCCCTTGAGGACTGCCACGGCCTCCTCGTGCGTCACGTTCTCCAGGCTGACCTCTCCGTCCTGCCACGTCCAATTACATTTCAGCTTACAAAATTGAACAAATGTCCATTGCAACCTTTCTCTTTGTTCGTCTAGTGCCCTTTATTTGTCGGTGTCCTTTATTTGTCGATGCCCGTTATTTGTTGGTGACCTTTATTTTTCGGTGCCCTTTATTTGTCGGTGCTCTTTATTGTTATCAATTGCCCCTTTATTCCCCGTGTACCCATCGGTCAGGGCCACTTTCGAAATGCGTTTCATCCAAGTGAGGACGAATCTTCGTCGATACTTGGAAGATGGTTCAAGCAGGTCCGTGTAACTCGAGTTACAACATTTCCCTTCAATTTAGTCTTTGGTTACTGTATATTACTACTCCCTGTGATCTACCGCTAGAACCTCTCCTAGGGCGTAGCTGATTGAATCATCACTGTTTTTCCTTCAAGGTGACATGGACTGTCAAGGCGATTCAAAGCAAACCGCAAACAAAAAAGTTACTTACAAAAAGGTTACCGGTGATTGACGGAAATTCCCGGTCGAGGGGGCCATTTACAGGGAATCGACAACCTATGGTGGAAATGACCAGGGAATAACAAAAAATTTACATAGAACCTTAGTCATTTCCATGGAAATTCTTGGTCCAATTTTACCACCTGTAAGTA
Source organism: Darwinula stevensoni (assembly GCA_905338385.1). Taxonomy (NCBI): domain Eukaryota; kingdom Metazoa; phylum Arthropoda; class Ostracoda; order Podocopida; family Darwinulidae; genus Darwinula; species Darwinula stevensoni. Next base: position 67,993 of record CAJPEV010000826.1, on the reverse strand, counting down.
TTTTTTGTAAAGGTTTTTCTTGAGAGGACAGAATGAAGCAGGACTAGCGTCTATCGGCGCCTCACTCCCTCCTCGCAATACTATATTACGCTTTTTATGAAAGAAAAAGCCTATGCCAGTTCTTCCTCATTTCTATTGACGTCTCTCTTTCTCTCTTTCTCTTTCTGAGTCGCTGTTGGAATCCAACCAAGGTGCGCTTTTTGCTGAATATAGCGCAATGCCATAGTACACGTGCCAGATGATACGCGACTTGGAGCCCGCAGACACACGTCATTCGCTCCATGAGGTAATGCGTGGAATCATGGCTTCTCCCCTAATCCCTATTAAATCTAAGCCTTTGGGTTTCGTAGTGCATACTGTCAACGTTGAAGGAGCATCATCCTGCTATCAGTGCCATCAGTCAGAAAACCACACACCAGGAACCAATTCAGTACCATGTAGAACTGATGTACTAGAGGGGACATTCCCAGTCAAATGTTTTCGTTAATTTATTGTCGGGCCATAGATAGGGAAATAGGCTAATTTTCGGCGAATGATTGGCCGGCCAACTAGTCGAAGATGAGCCAATGTGTGGCCGAGACGGTTCCGAAAACCGGCGTGAGATGGAGCCAAAGTGGTCGTAGTAGGGAGTCACCTCCCGGATTCTACTGAAATAAATCCCCGTCCGATTGACACAGTTCCCAATGGTTTCTCATATACATCTCAGAGGAAGACAATTGAATTTTTTTTAAAAAACATTTCTCTAAAGATGTAACCTAGCCCTGGAATAAACCAGGAAATTCCCACCTGGAGGTCCGTTGGAGGATTCTTCTACTTTCCGCGATAAGCTACGCGACTTGTCTTCTCTATTTAAAGACATTGAATAGGTACAGTTTATGTGGGTTTTTTTTCCTATATCTTTTCACCATTGTGAAAAGTCGGCCTATGGTTGGGGCATGTGCGGTTTCCCAACAATGAGTTGGCCAGATGAAGGGCCAATAGGACATGCCTGACCATAAGCCGGCTTAAACCAACCATATGCCAGTGATGGCCTAACTAGGGTTTATATACGCATTGACGAAAAGCCATCTATGGCCCAATGAACCATTTTTGACTGGGTTGCCCAGATTTCACAATTTTGGTATCCCTGACGCAGGTACCACCAAGACGTCGTAGTCGTAGCATGCCAACGCACCATCACGCTCAGGTACCCATGCCGGTGTACCTGGTACCCGTGCCAAGTGGCTCGCAAAAACGCGCCTCAACTCTCCGGATGAATGATGTCGTGCAGGAAGCGACAAAAGATTGCCGTTTCGGGAGTCACTGCGCTCAGTTGTCAATGGGTAAGATTGGCTCTGCCATTTCATTGGGGCATGACTCATGCCTGGAGGAGGGGGAAATTGCTGGTGGGATCACTGATAAAGTAAAAATGAGAAACTGATGATGTGATTCAGAGGAAGGCAGGAAGTGTCATGGAGTAAATGACTCAGAGTCGAAAACCCCAGCTTCTTCTTCCTGTTTTCATTTTTGAAATAAAGTTGGGCAAGCCCAGTCTAGCAGTGAGCCCGCTTTATATGATTTTTGGGACCAGGTGGATGCAGCCGATGAATCGTGACTGGGGACGCGTAGGATTGCCAGATAAAGCTTTTTTTAAAGTTTAGTTGGCAACTCTATCTACGCTTCCAAGTTCCTTTCCGTTTGTCAGTAACGGATCCGCCGGCTACGAAGGTTGGAAAAGATTGTTTACTCTGGTAGACGTTGATGATGCATTTCATGCAGTTTGAAATGCGAAAAATTCGCGAAGAAAATGTTTCCCAAAAAGAACTGAACCGGTATCGTCCCCGTATCCACCTGCATCTTAATTTCCACAGTGGCCCGGTCGATTTATTTCAGTCATGGCTAAAGAGACAAGCAACAGACCGGGTAGGACTGCAAGCCGCTTCGCTCTATTTTCGACCGAAGGAAGGACGGAACCGGCAGGTAACCGCCTACCGTGCGTCTCATCCGAGGCGACATTCCTCGATAGGCAAGCAAGCGGACATGGGACACACGAGAATAGCTATGCAGTCAGCGAGTGTCTATTTTCAGCTCTGAGAATGAGAGAGTATGCGTCCGCATCTTATCACGTCCTAAGGGATACATCAACGCTCTTACATTCCGCATCCGCACTCCAATTATCGCACGTGTAACTTCCTCTGGAGCGACAGAAGCATATTACGTCGTATAAGCAAAACCGTGAGCAAACTCTTTGTGAGCACAAACGAGATGGCAATTGAGATGGGATTTGTGGCAACTGAGATGGCAATTCTGGCGATTGAGATGGTATTTATGGCAATTGAGATGGCATTTTGGCAACATCTCCGGCAATAACTTCCGACTGGTGACTTTTCAGACCGTGAAATTTCGCTCATCTGCAGAGCGGATTTCCGGCATGCCTATCGGACCCCGAGATCTGATCAAATTGTTTTTCGAGCTTAATTTGTATGCAATTCACGGAGTCGGTCAACACCTTTCCGTGATAACAGCGAAAATGGACTCCGAGGTTCACATTTTGAGTTCTAATAGCTCATTCTGAACTACACAGCAGGAAGCTCTTAAACGTGAAGCAAGAGCCAACTCCGAAAATCACCAAGTTTATTCGTCAACTTTTTCTCTGAATTTCCCGGCGTACTGGGCGATCGAGATTGGCAAATGCGCTTTTCGCGAACCGATGAGCTCACACTCTCGAGCCCATCTAATGAATCCGGAAGAAGTTCCGTCTTCTTTGTCTCACATCTGCCTTGCTAATGGCGTTCTCCTGACGTCAAGGAAATCGATTGCCCGTTGATGAGGCTCCAATCCGACGCCAGCGACGTCTCCTGCATTATGTAACCGATCATGCTTCGCGTAATTGCCCGACTTCCTCATCCGTGCGGGAGGTCGAGTGACGCTGATTACCTCCGATAACTAATTAAGGCTCTCGTGATGAGATCGAGTTCGACCCGGATGTGACGTTTCCCGCAATGATGATGTCAATGTGACGTCTCGGGGGAAAACCATTGAAGAAAAGGCTCGATCGGTCGTAGCTGTCTCCACAAAAGGAATAAGATGGATCTTCGGAAAAGTTTCCGGCCCCCAAAATTAAAAGGCAAGGTATTGGGATTCAGAGATTAAATAGGATGGCAACCTTCGATATATTCCCCCAACTGTCCAATGACCAAATCCCAGTGATGCTACCGTTATTTAATTAGCCAGGTTTTCGGATCTCTGGTAAATAACTAGGTCAAACATTTAAATAAGTATTGTTTTTGCATAATGAATATTATGAGATTTGTGCGAGTAGCGATTCGAAAAAATCATTTAAGAGCTACGACCAGGAAGTTCAACCTGGCTAAGGGAATTGGAAAACTGTCCCATTGCTGTGACTAATTCCACAGATGGGGAATATATTGAAGGTTTCCATTACAGTAAATCTCTGAATCTCTATACTTTGCTTTTCATCGAGGGGAGCAAGAATATTTCGGAAGGCCATCGCGTGAGTCCGAATGGCTCTGATTTTAGTCGATTCCTTTCCGCCGTTACAGTTGCAGCGCTTAGGGACAGGAATGATCTGGACGTTCGGCGCATTCAGATGAGTTTGGTTCTATAATTGGATAGATGCACACTTTCATCGACTTCTATCGAGGATTCGTGTCCTTGTCGCTCTACCAATCCCAGTCAAAAATTTTTTCATCGGGCCATCGATGGCTTTTCGTCGATGCGTATATAAGCCTACCACCGAAGTCAGAAATTATTTTAGTGAGAATAAAAATTCAAGTTTTGTAAGAAATGTACCACTCTTTCTCGAGTTTATACACCTATTTCTGGTTTCGAATTCATATTCAACTCAAACTTGAAATACAGTGGGGTGGAATAAAAATGCCAAACCCTCCTGAGGAGAGTCTCACCATGACGAATATATGCGTCATACCCACTAAAGAGGTTTAGCCGGCTTGTGGTCGGGCATGTCCTATTGGCCCTTCATCTGGCCAAGGCTCATTGTTGGGAAACCGCACATGCCCCAACCATAGGCCGACTTTTCACAATGGTGAAAAGATATAGGAAAAAACCCCACATAAACTGCACCTATTGATTTATGCACCTTGGAGAGATAAGAATGCATCATTCGGTCCCTACAGCTCCTTCATCTAAGAGAGACGAAGGACCAATACGTTACACAGGTACACTTCTACCGTTAAGAGCTGAGAATATCCCAAGCAACATCCATTCCGGATGCTAGGGCTTCCAGAACCGGAATCACATGGGGATGCAAAGCCTGTCCTCTCGCAGGAGACCAGGCACGCCTTACACGCAATGAGATTTTCAATGTCTTTAAATAGAGAAGACAAGTCGCGTAGCTTATCGCGGAAAGTAGAAGAATCCTCCAACGGACCTCCAGGTGGGAATTTCCTGGTTTATTCCAGGGCTAGGTTACATCTTTAGAGAAATGTTTCAAGGAATTCAATTGTCTTCCTCTGAGATGTATATGAGAAACCATTGGGAACTGTGTCAATCGGACGGGGATTTTTTCAGTAGAATCCGGGAAGTGACTCCCTACTATGACCACTTTTGCTCCATCTCACGCCGGTTTTTGGAACCTTCTTTGGAACCTTCGGAAGCCACATTGGCTCATCTTCAGCGAACGATTGGCAAATGACTTGAACCAACTTCCCCAGCTATGGCCCGACGATAAACCAACGAAATTTTTTGCCTGGGATATGCTAGGCCTTTGAAAACTATGCGAAAGACGGTGGAACTCACGGCGCCGTTGCGCACTGCGACGAGTCGATCCCCGACCTCGAGCGTGCCCTCCGCCGCTGCCGCGCCTCCCTCCATCACCTGCGAATGACCAGATTGGAGATTGGGAGGCACTCGCGAAGCAGGCGAGCATCCACAGAGCCATTCGTGGTGCTCCTTTGAGAGCCCAGACTCTCATTCTCAATTAGGCATTAACTCCCAGTTGGAAAGTTTCCTGTCAAATTCTTATTTGCTCTTATTCGGTCCTGGAATGTATCCAAAAATGTTTGCCCAACTTCTGAGTTTTGAGAAATTCATAAAACAGCAAACCCACTAAAAGCCAAATTTTGTCATGATTTTTTGACTCGGTTAAAGAACACTTGTAGAAGAAACTCTCACTTGCCCAGTTACAGTAGTAATCTACCGCTAAGCCGAATGTCATAGTTCCAATCCACGCAGTAGTCGGGATTATTACATCTATCTCTTTTATAAGGGGGGATATCCTAACTTTTCACTTTGTTAGACGCAACGCGGCAAGAAAAAAAACATCACTCGAGAGACCTCGGTGACGAGGCAAAAAAAGAGTTCGGTAACCTTGGTGACGAAGATGCCAGCATCCCCTGGAATGTGTTGGTTCCCCATACCCCCTGCGATGCTGAACCCGAGACCCTGATCTCCTTTCGTCAACTCCACTTCATATTGCCCCGGACTCAGCTGTCGCAAAGTCTTCCGCCGCTTCACCAACTCCATGCAAAACAGAAATAAGGATGAACATGAAACTCCTGCTAGACATATAAAATTTCTTTTGCGCTGAAAAAAACATAGAGCAACAATGTGCAAATAAAAAGTTATGTTAAATTAAGCTTAATTAATAAATTAACAATACCGTTCACACTGCAAGCGTTAATGGAGCCAAAGAATATAAGAAATTCTCTTCATCTATCTATGAAAGAAAAGTTAGTAAACGTAAATGAAGGCTATGTCCACCTTTGGGACGAGGAAGGCTTGAAGTGAATGGCAGGAAGTAGATACCTATCTCGCTCTCAGGAATGCAAAGTGAGGTGTTACGAAACGTGGGAACGCAGCGTTCAAGGAGGAGGGGGGGGGGAGTGAGTGGGATTGTGAGTGAGGAGGGGGGGAGGTGGAGGGAGTGGGGGGGGGGGGGGAAGGGTCGGAGACTGAAATACCAGTTGAACTGAATGTTGTTCAGTCTAATAGCATTTCTCAGTTGAGGGTAATTCAAAGGCGATACGTTATGAAGTGATGATGTGAAATGAAAAGACTGAAGGGGAAGGGATTTTCTTTGTCGAGCTTCGATTATGGCAGTTCTTGTTTTCGGTTACTGGTAGATGTCTCAGAATCCAGTGTAACACTCCAAATATTCTTTTCCCGAATTTATTAAGCAGCTAACAACCAAAAACGTTATCCCCACTGATGTCTATGTAATATTGTCCAACGAGCGAGGCCAAGCATAAAAGCTCTGTCCAAGAGGGAGTAGAGGGAGTTGGGGAGTAGCCTTCTGCTGACTTGTTTACAATGTCCTGCAAGTGGGGAGCAGTAATGAAAAAGAACTCGTACATTTCAATTCTTAGACAATTTTACGGAGTTGTCCATCGGGAAAATATTTCATTTCGAACTGAATTCATCCTGGCAAAAATCTATCGGCACCGTTTTGACCCAAAAAATTTTAAGCATCTCGGTTTTACTCATCACAACTCGTTTCGTCTAGAGCAGTGGTTCTCAACCTGGGAGGTGTCACCCCCCCGAATGCATGAAGGTTCAATGGGAGTAAAAGGAAGGTTGAGAACCACTGGTCTAGCGTCTTCTTTCGTCAGTTTTTTTGTTTGTTTTTGTTTCAGCGAGGGAGATTCCTCACCAGATTGAGGACACTTCCAGCCACCCTGAGAGTCTCGACCGCGAAGCCGTGCGGTACGCCCACCAGGTCCACGTCGTTCACCCTCAGCAAGACGTCGTTCACCTGTCGTTTAAAGCCACCCAGATGTCACATGCCGACGTCACATGCATGCCATTATGTCACATTATGTGAAGCACTTTCGAGATATCACTGCAACCGACGAGTTGCTTTACTCGGCATATCAATCCTTTATATTAATTTAAATTAGGGCAATATATAGCCTTAGAAACATCGCACATCATTACGAACTCATCACATCAGTCACCTTGCTCTCCGCGAAATCCAATAGAAAATGCATATAGAAAAGAACAGTCTGAACAAAATCCCGCATACCCGAAGGCGCTTGTCCCGGAAGGCCGCCCCGTTCGGAATGATTTTGGTGATGTAGATGTTCGGGTCCTGCGGGAAATGCGGGGAGTCCGTGCCCCCCGCCACCGACACCCCCAGCCCACCCCTCCCCCTCTCGATCTCCACCTCCACCAGCTCCCAACCTTCTTCCACCACCTGGAATGTGAAAGTTGCCCGGGGAGACCCGGACCGTCTTGCATCCTTAACTATTTTAATATTACATTCAAAATGGAACTTTATTTAATATTTTAATGACATCCCATTTTGAAGTGGACCTTCACGGTTTAATATATATACCTGTATATACAGGGTATGGCAAAAAAGACCAATGACTTTCAACCTAAATATCTTCTCTCCCAATAGAGTTATTTTCGCGAAACTTACACATTACATATATGTGAGTATGTTTCTGACTGATACCTCAAATTTTACCAAAATGTATTGTAGCTATTGTAATTATATCAGCAATTATTGAAAAGAAGTTAGACATTGTGAATGGACAAGAGTTCCCGCTGGTAGTGGGGTGGACACACTCGAGCCCCCTCCCTAGGAGGCGGCAAACCAGAAGAGTCGGCACTACCAACAGCAGGAGCTCTTGTCCATTCTCAATGTATAACTTCTTTTCAATATTTGCTGATGGAATTGCTTCGACACCGCAAACTCGGGTAAAATTTGAGGTATCAGTCTGAAACATACTCATATATGTAATGTGAAAGTTTCGCGAAAATAACTATTGGGAGGGCAGATATTTAGGTTGAAAGTCGTTGGTCTTTTTTTGTGCCATACCCTGTATACATATTCCAGCTACCAACGTTTTCAGTGCCTGTCGAAAACATTCATCAAGTATTTGAGCTTCTTATGCAGAGATTGATTCGATCCCAAAAGGATTTGGTTCATAGCCAATGCGTTCGACTCCTTAAAACCAGTGGAGTTTTCCCACCACGTGTGATATTAAAGGTGTCTGCTCATATTCGGTTCAAGAACCGAATCCGAGAAAAAAAAAAAGTATTATAAAGGCGTTCATTGCAGAATTAACAACTCAAATATGAACAGTTACAACTATGTTAAGTTAGGCTTAATTCGGCTAAATTACGATAGCTTAGCTTTGTTTGGGTTAAGTACCCATATTTATAATTATGCTCGAATTAATCGCTTGATAATCTAAAACAAACAAGGAAAAACATACGGCTAAATGCAAACAAAGCGTTTCTCATGCGTAAAGAAGGGAATATTCAAGGAAACGACTCGTGTATAAATTCCACCCAAATCAGTAGTGAAACAGCGTAAGAATGTTTTCTCTCAAAAGAGTGGGTTTGCAGCTTAAAAACTGAATTTGATCTAACCTTTTCTTTGTTTATAGCAGGACTGCCAATTATCATAAAAATTATTCATTTCTTTTGGGTCATATAAATGAGTAATCGAATCTTTATCATGCCCCTATATTGCTCCCTGAATCTGATGAATGAAAGACATCAAAGTCAATTAGGCATATTGACTTTTCTAGTTGATTTTGAGCGGTCACCGGGTCCGTCAGGAATGGATGGGACCTGCATGACAGCGTGCAGTTCATCATGATAGGCTCCGTTTCAACTTGCGGACGCAATCCGCGTGGATTCGAAAGTGTCTAATCTTATTCTTAATCTTAATTCTCCCTCGCGCGAGAAAGTGGCAGGCGGGACAACAGCACTCAGACCCCAGAGAACGGACGGAGAACGCTATCACTATCTCCCTTATCGCATGAGCGTATTCTCGCCTCGCGCGTGCTGTCCGGATGGCGGATGACATGGACCCGTCCCTCGTCCTCATTACGTCCGGTGCAAAAATCCTTCCCTCGAGGTCTACATCGTGTTACGGCCTTGCAGGATAACAGCGACTGCTCAGAATCTATATGAAATGATCTCAAGGTTTTGTTTAAAATCTCCTCGAGAGGTTCTCATCAACGTTCGTTCTCGTGTTCCCTTTTCTAAGATAAACGCAGTTTTTGCTGAAAAGTGGGTAGTGCAAAAAGCCACAGCCTTCCTATGCTAATCAGTGAATTGGGAAGAGAACAGAAGTCACTCAAGGGAGATTTAAGAACCGATAACAATTTGATTACTTTTAATTTATTTTGTGTCGTTATTTAAACTTTAATCGATTCGCCGGTCGAATAATCAGTCCGGCCGCCATATATGCAGTAGATTTATCCTGAAATAACATGAATAACATGACATGTTTATTTTTGGGGAAAATAAGCTAAGCTAACTTAGCCTGACCCACTTTTCCAAGCCATCTGTAAATAAAATTACATCATATTCAACGAAGGACGCCCTTTCCAATGATACATATTTATTCGAATTCTGTTTAGAATTCTGTTTAGAGGCCAAAATCTCCACGAGCTGAGAGTAACGTCATCGGTAGAGCAGTGACTGTGAATCGTCATTAAGTGACTCAGATTCCGGGCCTAAAGGATGGAAATAAAGTTGAAAAAAGCGGTTGGGCAAGCCCGAACTCCGTCTCGATTGAGGCATTCTTCGATCTGTTCTCGGGTTTCAACCACTGACGTCACGCTGTTGGAATCTTACCCAGGCTTTCCCATCGTTTCCTTATTTTCTCGTCTTGCTTTCATTCGAATTTCGAGCTCGCAATTCGTCTGGCACGACAGAAATAAGGAAAAAGGAAGAGAAACGAGAAAGATCTGTCTCATTGCTTCGTTTTCGAGACGGGAGCCTTGAGCTCGCCGAAGCGGCTAATCGCGCGATCTAGGTGTTTATAGCAGTCAACTGTGCATGAACGTACCATTTTTTTAACGCTTCCCCAATGGAATAAATGCGATTTAAAGAAATGCGATTCAATGAAGGCAGCTCCAGCTTCATGGTTCCGTTTTTGTGCATGGCAGCTAGTTTGGCCATTCCCTCGTTTTCATTTCTCGCCTTTTTATTTCAAATTTCGACAAAAGATGCGCCGAAAATTCGTGGGTGAGATATCACAAAAAAACAAATTATGGGTGTTCAGATTGATCTTTGATGGGCCGAAGGCTGCTTTGAGTTCAAGGTGAACATGACGACTCCCGCCCTCGAAAATCATCACAGCTTTAATGCGGTACAGTGATTTCAAACGGCCTTGATCCGAGAACCAGGATCAGCTAGTGACATCTGCGCCGTGGGGAAAGAACTATCGTTCCTCCAAAGCGAGTACAGAGTGTCCTTGCTCGCATGAACTTGTACCGTCTGGCGCGGTTTTCCTGATAGTGGCAGGTGAAGTGAAAAAATGCGGTTACGGTACTCGCAGCACTATAATTCATCGCAAGGACATGGCCCATTGCTTCGCTGAGATTTGAAAAAAAAACTGGGATTCCGGGTTAGTGGAGCCGGGCCGTCAGGATGTATCGAAGCCTCAAGTAATGCGTGATGCGATAATCCATACGCACGAGGCGAGCGATCGGTTACAAATTACCAGTTCAAAAACCGAAAATGGTGGATTTTCGGAGATGAACTCGTCCATAACGCCCCTCCAGAAGTGCAAAAACACCATCGGAAGCAAGATGGGCCCGGCCGAGACCCGACCGCGCTGGCAAACGCCCGTTTGGCCCCATAGGACGGAGATCGGATTTCAAGGAAGAGGAGGGAGGCGGCAAACACGACAGGTTTGTCTATATTATTCCTTGGACCTGTCCCGTCCCTTCCCTTCCACGCTTTGGGCACGTTGCCACGGAGGATCCTCTCTTGCGTGACGGAGTTCTACGTCCCTTCACCTCGTTCCCGTTTGACTCGGGATCACCGTGTCCTACAAGTCCTCCACATTTATTTTAGGGCTTCATATTCAAAGGCAATTATTGGCTTTGGCAATTATTGACGTTGGGGACTATTGGCATCGGCAACTATTGATAGGTCTATTTGAAAGCATAAATGTGCATGCATGAAAAGAGTCAGGCGTGAATAAAGAGCTTGATTCGATTTCATCCCCTTTTAATGGATTCAAGCACAACCGACCATTTATGATCCACTTTCAAATTGAAAAATACATAATAACTCGATCTATAGATGAAACAACCACAAGAAAATCGATACGAATGCCTAATTTAAATGTTTCGCCAGTGGCAAAAAAAGTGTCAAAAAACGTAAAAACGGTCTGAGTGAAACTTTGAAATTGCAAAATCCGAAGCCGGAAATTCCCAGATTTGGCGGAGATCGAAATTTGGCAAAAGGAGTGCGCGAGAGGAAGGGGAGGGAAGTTGACTCACGTATCTGTCAGCGGACGAGAGGAGGGGCGAGTGCACCTGCCAAAAGAACAACGGAGCCCCCTCGGTGAGAGGATGCAGGGAAAAAAAATCACACTAATGAGATTACGGGAAAAAACATCGTCGTACGTGCACGTTTCCCGAATCGAGTCGAAACTCGTGCCAAAACGTGCCAAAACAACGGAAGCATAAAATATCCTCATGTATAAAAAAAAAAACTGAAATGGAGACGCACAGCCTCGACGTCTTCGTCGCTGGAATCCTGCCGATTCGGCCGCCGTTCAAGGAAACCCAAAATCCCCCGCTTTCCGAACATGATCGCCGCGGGTCCACGTCGCCGCGAGGAACTGCACAGTGCGAGGAATGCCGTTTTCTGTCCCCCCTACTCGCGCTGATAACGTCGACCTTCGACGTAGATAACGCGTTCGTTTGCGTTTGGATAACCTGTTGTTTTCGGGACAACAGTCGCTGAAAATTCCTCCCGAAAAAAAGTATAATGTCGATGTAATCAACCTTGCTCTCAAATTCCCTCGTGTGCTGCCGATATTTTATTACCGTTCCTTGTCCTTCACGAAGGTAACAGGTGCAAAAATCGTGCAATCGACTCTATTTTTTTTTATTCGCTAAAGGGCTGGAGCAGGTGCGATCCGAGTGGCAGTGACAAATGCTTTCGCGTGTTTGGATCCACGACAGGAGACTCGAGGGGAAAGTTTAGGAACAAGGAGGCTAATGGCCCTCATAACAAATTTTTATTTTTATCCCAATTTTTTTTTCAACGGCCCACTTTTTGCCGGGAAAAGTAATGAGGCTTTTAATACGATCGCCCGAATGTCGTGTGCCAACGCGCTTTCGTCGACGTTCAGACAACTACACGAAATTCAATAAATCCGAACCCACAAACTTCTCTTTGCAAGAATTTCGGTAAAAATTAAAATTTTGGAGTTGGTGATCTCAGATAGCGCCGCGACATGGCCGCCCGTTCATGTGAATCCACACGCTGCAGGCATCCTTCCACATGCCACCGTCATCCTTCCGCGTTATGTGTGCGTTACACGCATAGGGAGGCTCGCTACCCAACTTTTTATCTTTTCTACGAAATAGCGATGGCGTGGTTGAGGCCAACCACTTTAGGAAAAGGTATAGGAAAATTTCCCATGAACGACATTCCTCCCTTTAGAACGGTTAGGGGGAAGTAGGAATTATTTCTTCAGTAGAATTTTAAGAAAATAAAACCGGCTGGTTCGAAGACGAAAGCAAGATTCTCACGGCGTGATTCACCGTAAAACTTGAGGAATTCCATGATCCCGCGGTTATCTGGATTTATCAGCTCGGCAATAGATAAACCGGGGTGCTCAAACACGGTCGAGTCAACACGCGCAGCTCCTTGCTCCCCCCGGATACAACGCGGCGTGCAAACTTGTCCCACTTCCCTCACGCGATGGAGCAACGTCGCAATCACCTGATTGGAGGTTGACGCTCCATGCAGGCGACAGTTGGGGTCCACGTTCTTGTCCTTCGAGGAGTTCAACGTCTTCGACATTCTCAGAGCCTTAAATGAAAATCGAAAGCAAATATTTGCTCTTATTGAGGAGCTGGAAAGGATCGCATCGCACAGCAATTCACACTTGAAAAGGAAAGTGAAAAAAAGAGATAATTATAGCGCTAAAATTACAGGTGATTTTAGAAATTATCTGGGGAAAGTTAGTTGAATGATCCTGAACAATCCTCAGCTGAGGAATAAAAAAAAACATAATAAAAGAAAATAATGGATTCGAAAAGCAGATTGGCACCGAAGGCAGGAGCAGCGGAGTGAAGCAGCAGCAGAGGCGGGGCGGCGGGACGTACTTCTCCTCCCCGTCCACGCCCGGGTCCGTCTCGTCCATCGCCACCGGAGGCGCCTGGGGTACCCGCTTCTTCCTCTTCCGGCGGATGTTGGGGACGAACATGTAGGCCGGGATGCGATTGGACAGCCGGCGGCTGGAGCCCCGAACGATCGACACCCAGTCGATCATCTTTTGGCACCTGCCCGAGGCAATAGATCGATTATTATATGACAGTTGGGAAACAAGTTGGGGTACTTTTAACCCAGCTTATCTGAGATTGCACCAGGGAAATAGCTTGAGTTACCGCAGAAACACCTTATTCACCTTTATCTGCATCATCATTCAAATCATAACCCATGTAATTATACCCTCCCATCAAAGCAATTTCTTATGAATAACAATTGTATTTGCGCGCCAATTTAGTGTTATGGTAATTTTAATCGCATGCCGATATTACATCTATGCTAATCTTTTAATTCAATTTAATGGGTGACATGCACCAGATTCGTTAAACTTTAAACTGATTCGTTTTCATAATAGGCGTCTATGGGAATAAGTTTATCTCTGTTAAACTGATTCCCATAGGGGACATTTGTGAAATCAGATTAGTTTAGCTTAAACGGATTCGGTGCATGTCACCCAATAGTAATTTGTGCTGGAATGACTCGCTTTCGTGCAGGAACAAAACACTTTCAGGCGTGATCGAAATTCCTGCTGAGATTCTAGCCTGCCAATACGTATCTACTGGAAACGGCACACGCCAAATTTAAGATTTTTACGGGAAGAGGACACATTGAAACGAAAAGATTTTTGCAGTGCATTTTATTCTATTGGGACACATTGCAAAAATCATGAATTTGAGTTTGGCTTCGATGTGCATCATTATTTTATATTTATATTATTTTATGAGCCCATCTATTATATTTGCATATTTTATTGAGTATCTCTCGTCTCATTTCATGGCCCAGTCGTGATGTTTTCAAAACCTACCCAGCAAACAATTTGAAACACATAACGTTGAATCAACATTACATGAACGTTCGGGACGTTGATACAACGTTGGTCAAACGTGCCCTTGTTTGCTGGGTAGTTGCTCTTCATTTCGATTCACATCTCATCAACCGGTGTCAATGCAGTTTACTGACGGAAGGAATGGCTCTTCACCTTGGTATGCATTCTGCAATTGAGAAAGAATACTCGCTTTCGATAGTAGGCTGCCCCTGAACAAGCGGTACTGTATGTAAGCCCGTTACGGATCCCACTCGATGCCAAACACGTCATCCATTGCGATATTCATCACACGTGCGGTTAGGATGGGGAGACTGCACCCCTCTTCCCAAGCGAGGAACGAAAATGTAACGCCGAAAGAGTTGAATGAGATGTGAGGTTAAAAACCCTGGAAAGGAATTGGCCTTAGACAACGGTTCAGAAGCAAACGGAGCGAAGGGACATCTAGGCCCTGCCATGGCTGAATAGGTCTGGGGCTGCCTCACTCGGAGTTTCAAGGAAGACGAGGGCTGCCAAACTCATTCTGGAGTAGGATTCCCATTAATGCAGGGGACTCTGACGTCACCTAATCATTAGAGGGGTTGGGTTACCCGTCATCGAGGAGGACGTTCGAGTTATGGACTCTCGAAAGGTACTTGTATTTATGGATCCGGCGTGACTTCTACGGGTCTCAAGATGTATGACGTCCGATCGGAGGGCATATTCGACGCAGTCATGCACAAATATGGTGTGATTCTGGTAAACCCGAAAGATCCCACAATGTCCAAATTTAACGTATTTTCCGACCGCTTTGACCACCAGTGCGGCAATCAATTGGCCTGCATGAGGACTTTCGTGGGTTTCAGCCTTTCTTGGGCAAGAAACAGGGAAACGACCCTTTACTCACCGGATCGATGGAGACAAATCGAAGACGCATCAGACATCGCAATCCGGTAAGTATAGTCTTAAAACGTAAAGTTCTTCCTTCTATCTCGGAGAGCGTAAAAACCTGTAATTAGGTTGAAAGATTCATGCTATTTCGTTCGTAGGAGTGTTACTTCTCTCCCAATTTTGTTGCATGCAATTAAACTTCTGCCGTTCACTTCTAATTTCCATTCAGAGCGTTTCGACGAACCACAGGTAAGGCTAAGATTTAACCACAGGCTCACTGGAGTCCTGCTTTTAGGGAGACTGTTAATCCAGAGTTTATTTCCATCATTAATTTTATTCTGAAGCATCTACTCGAGCACCATCGATCACGTGGAGACAACCTGTGAACTCCCAAATAAATAAATGTTCTTCGGTCTTTATTTCCGCAAGAGCACTTCATTACTCGGTTAAGGGATGCAGAAAGGCAATGAAGCGATGAAATATTTAGGAAATGTGAGCACGACCATGCAAAACGTAAGATGCCAACTAAAACAAAAATTCACCGTACGTGCGCAAATTGAGGACTGGCTCGAATCATACAACGTTTGGCTATACCATAGTCCACGCAACCGGTCGTTCCTGATTGGTGGATCCTTGAGTCACGAGAACGGCTGAACGAGCCCCGTCTTAGAAGCCTTCCTCACGCTTTTTAACACGGTTGGTGACGTGATCAGTGACGTCACACCTTCTCAAATTCCGTCCTCTCGAGAACGGACTGCAATACCCCCTCGTATCTCGGTCAGGACGACGACCCATGCATACAGTTGCCGGATGAGGACTCCGGGAGCGGGGAGCGGCGTGTTTTCACGATCACTAGGAGTCGTGAATGAGAATCCAGCTGATCCAGATAAGCTCAGCAACTTGAGTAGGGATCGTCCATCGGCGATCCCTACTCACGTTTGGCTCGAGTTCAAGTTCGCACCGTCTCCTTCTTTTGTTTGGTACAGATCGTTCCGATCGCGAGGTTCGCATTTCCTTGGACTCGGGGGCAGAGCACATCGAGGAGACAACGACTCATCGTCCAACCTCGCAGGATGAATCGTCCGTCTCATTTCCTGGGAACAGTGTTGCGCGAACCGCGGGGCGTCACCGTCGGGGGGAAAATTTTTTTCCGACTCTCGTAAGAGAATTACTGTCTTTTTATTCCTTCTTTTCTATAATTTGGTTTGGATTCCCTGAACGCGATGGAGGCGTGCTTCTGACACGTCCGGGAAGGTATACTTTGGCATCCGGCTGCTTTTCTCTCTGCAGCCATTATTAAAGTGCCTCGACCAGATTTCAAATTGGCGCGATGCCAGAGGCAGAGACGCACAAAGAAGGCAAAGCTTCCAATGAAGCGTCGTGTCGGGTTCACGAACATTTGGATTCTGTTAGGCTTACACTTTGACTCGGTTTTCAAAGTGTAAGTCTTACGGAATCCACCATCCGACCCATCGGTTAACTCTAGAGTGAATCGGGTGTTTCTTACGATGGGTGAAGTCAAAGAATTTCGGTTTAAAGTAATGGGCATCTCGAACCGAAGTTGTGGGGGATCAAGAGAGAATCGCGAATGGGTCAATGTCATGCATGGGAAGAAATCAGTGCATGGATAAATGAGGGTAGGGTCATATGCCTGTTTCTGTCTCGACAGAGTAATCAAACGAGGTCTTGGTAAATACGACGCAGGGTAATTGGTTCCACATACTTCGTATCATAATCGTAAAGGTCGTAAAGGGTCTGATACGAATTCGCACCATTCTGGATGGTAAACAGGCCGACAGAACGAGCGGGTTCGTGGGGGACAAGAGGGAGGGGGGGGGAGGGTTAAAGGGGAGCAAGTGGGGACTTGGGGGGGACAAAGAGGAGGGGGGTCGAGGGGGGTTAAGGGGGGTAAGTGGGGGCATGGGGGACAAAGGGAGTCGAAGGTGTTTGGGA
Source organism: Darwinula stevensoni (assembly GCA_905338385.1). NCBI lineage: Eukaryota > Metazoa > Arthropoda > Ostracoda > Podocopida > Darwinulidae > Darwinula > Darwinula stevensoni. The sequence continues at coordinate 51,126 of CAJPEV010000826.1, read as the reverse complement.
TGGAGGGGATTCCGATTTCTTCTCATTTGCTATACTGACGCCAAGAGTGCGGAGGAGGAATCTCATTTTTTTCCCATCGAATTTTCATGCATGAAATGGGATGCGAAAAGAAAAACGCCTTGTGATCCATGATGATGCCGAGACGATGAGGAGCGGCTGTCGCTCCGACATCCAGGAATATTCTCTTCTATCCATCACGAACGAAATCAGGCGTTCATTCCTAGGGAAAATTCTCTCTCTGAACGCAAGATGAGGCAGGAAAACCGAATCTTGCGTTAAAACTATCTCGTCGAATGGCATTGGATCAATCGCATTTTCTGAACGGTATCAGAAGATAACTTTCAACAGGCCAAATTGAGTTCTCAGAGCCTATACGCCCTTTTCTTATATCCTTGGCCAGGGCCGGATTAAGAAGTTGCGAGGCCCGGGGCAAGTGGGTTCTTGAGGCTACCCCCCCCCCCCCCCCCTGCGCTACTTCACGCAAATATTTAACGTTTTAATTTACTTCGTCCCCCCCCCTTAATCCGGCCCTGTCCTTGGCCGTTTGTGAGGAAAAAATCGGAAAGAGAGCTAATCATATAAAGAGAACGTGGTGCTTTTCTAAATGCTCCTATTTTCCCATTTTTTGAGGAAGGGATTTCAAAGCCTTAGTGATTAATTCATAGGCAAACTATTATTTTTCAAAATGAAAAATGAAGTTTGAAAGTAAGGTTGGAAGAGTTCTGATGGTGTGGATATGGAAAAGGGACAAATATCTGCCTGCATTCTGGCAACTTGGCAAATCTCTTTGAAGCCCAAAGTTTCAGCAAAGAGCAATTTAAGATTTCACTAAAAACTGGATTCAAATCGGTCGCAGATAAGCTCTGAAGAGATTTTGCTGTTTTTCCCGAATTGTGCAAAAAGCCTCATCTATTCAGTCAGCATTTTGCAACGTTTTGCATACAGATAGGTTCGGTTTCCGTCATGGAAATTCCGGTCGCATGGAGCGACCTCGAAGAGCTACCCATGTGGATCGATTTGAGCCACCTCAGGAGCTATAAGGTAAGTCCACTTCAGATCCATTTCATCCTTGAGATCCGTTTCATTCTCGGTGTTACTTCTAAACCCCGAAGACGAAGGATGCGGTTTTATCACTCGCATTCCTCGCTTAATGCTCCGCTTTTCCTGCAGGAAGGGAATACTTTCATTTTCGCGAAACACTAGGATTCCCGTTCGTGTTTATTTTTGCTAGAATTCGCTTCTCCCTCTCGACCCATTTAGAGGTCGGGATCCTCGCACCTGGCACTCGTAGGTCCATATGTCTACTCGTTCGGATCGTTTGCACGTTGCAGTGTGGAAACGATAAGCTAAAACTTTTTAAACGGGCCATCAGTGGCTTATAGGTGACTCGTGCATGAGCCATCACCGGAAGATGGTTGGCTTACAGATGGCCAAAGCCGACATATAGTCGGTTATGTCCAGATACCTGCCCGTGCCCCGAAAATAAGCCAATGAAAAGCTGACTTTCCACGATGCATGGGAATTAGATTATATCATTTTTATTAAGCATTTCGGGGAGATAATATCCATCGTCTTGCCCAGACTCCACGTATAGGAATAACCCCACCATAATATTTCTATTTCTATTAATTCCTCATTTTATTTACACGTTCCCAGATCACGTGACAAGTAGAACCATTCTTCCTCCAACCTAAGAGTAAGAACTGTTTGGAGTATCCCGGTTTACATCTTTATAAAACGTATACAGGAATGCCATTGTCTTGCCCGAAAATCTATTAGAGAAACGATCGAAAATCGTAAAACAAAATACGGAAGGCTCGTTTCAGTCGGATCAGGAAGTAATTCGTTACGACGGTTTAATCATTTCGCACCGGTTTTGAGAACCATATTTGTTCGCCCACAGCTGAGCGAAAATTCTTCACTGTTTAAAGGCTTAAGTTTAAGCCGACATTCACGCCATCACTTTGAAAATAAAAAATCCCAAGGATCATATTGGATCGGATTCCATCAGAAAACGAATCAATTCTTCCTTTCTCCGGACGGTCTATAATAATTTAAATAGACATTTCTTTGCAGATCTTACGTGATTTTTCGGATCTCAGTGGATTCACATCCATTCACGTCACATCCATGGATTCGCATTGATTGCAGATCGCTGTCACTATTACGAATATAAACCACGTTGTTATGCGAAGAATGGGCAGAATGCCATAATTACTCAGCCCTTATAAATTCATTTCTCACAGACTGACCCGTAATGTATAGTGTAATGGATGTAATGCGGTGAAAAAAAAATTCACTACAGGTGTAACAGATAGGCCAAAGAGGAAAACGTTAGTAACGAAAAGCCTACTTAGCATGAAGGGAGCCACGGCCTCAAAGCAGCCATTAGAGGGACCTTGGGAGGGGCCTAGAGATTCTCAAGAAGTCCATCCGGGCTTCGACGGCGATCGGAGAAATGGCTTTCGATTCCCCAATCAGGCAAAGAAAAAAAAAATTCCCACTGAAAATGAGTTACTTCGGGGAAACGGACGGAAGTAGGGAATTTCATATTCGGAAGGGCTTCTCATGCACGGAGCAATCTGTAGCAGGTAGTTCATGTAATGGATGTAGAGAAATCACTGCTTCGAATTCATTGCACACGAACTGGCTCGTTTTGTAAGATGATAAATAAATTACGGATTCCGCGAGGAAGAATTTTGTTTTGAAGGCATCCTCTTTCTGTAGGGGCATTCCGTATTCCGGATCGGATTCCGGACCGAAATCCGGAATCCCTTCTCGAAATCCAGTTCAAGGAAATTCTTTCGACTCGTTTTCCTGGTGGTAGATTATTATTCCAACTTGAAGAAGAAAAATGGAGCAAAAAAATGCGGAAGCTTCCAAGCGGATTCAGGAATTCCGGAAAAAGTCCGGTAGATTCAGCCGCAGGAACTGTCAGGAAATACGTAAATCCTGTTGATTGCCCCACATTTCTTTCTCGGCGATTTATTTCTTCCATTTAACGCCACACATTTCTTCCCCAACGATTTATTTCTCTCTTCTGCGGCGACAGCTGAGAAGAAAAATTAACGGGGAAGAGAAACAGGAATTTTCGGAACAGGAACAGGAACAGGAACGGAAACGGGAAACGTGAACGTCAGCACGATCCCTCGTGGTGGAGTCGGAGGTCGGAGGCCGGGGTTCCCGTAAGTCTTCTCGTACGTCTTCCCGTCCGTGCCGCACGTGGGACGGAATTCCATGGTGCACGATCCGTAGCACTCTGCTACAACAGGGGACACAGGAAATTCGCTCTTCTGCCGTCCCGCGTCTTTAAAATATATAAATGTTTAAATGCCGAGAACTGCAATTCGCGGAAACTCCAATGCCGCCTCAGAGTACAACTACTTCGCGGCTCGAGGAAAGTAAAGGCATGCGCGAATGCACGACGGAAGCTCTTTCGAGTCGCTCTAGAACCGCGCAGATATTCTCCCTCGTGAAACCGATAAAGCACGCATGCAAAACGAACCGAAGATGTTTACCTGGTTTTGCCGCGACAGCTGCGACGAAGAGGAGGACGATAGCGAACGACAGCGCCTTCTGCTCGCCTCTTACGGAATGCGACGTCCTCCCCGTCTTCCTCCCATTTCCTCCTCCCTCCTCCCTCCTGCGGTTCGGGCGTGGGAAATCCGCCGCCCGTTATCGCGCAACCGGGTCTCCCCACGGAGATTCACCCGTTCGCCGAATCTCCCAAAGTCGCTGGTGTTTACGCAAGCGGAATCGTTTCACCCGCCGACAGCACCTCACCGACGTGACGGAAACTAATTGCTGCGGGAGCAATCGGCTGAGCGATCTGAAGGGAAGAGCCGGGGCGTTGAAAGACGAATGTTCCGAGATCATCGCGGCGATTACTTCGGAGGGGAAGTGGGCCAGAAATAGTATCCGGCCATCATTTTCCCCTTTGTGTTCCCCTTCGACTACAATCACCTCGCGCGAATCCAAGTGAGACCAGCACTTAAAGGCGCCCTTTCAAACGCCCTTGCAAGCGGCAATTTTGACGCGGTTTTTCGTCTCGGAGACCGTCGCCTTTCGGTTAAAACTGGAGAGATTTCGGGATCGGAGTCGTCGGTTAAGGCTGGCTTCATGCGCGGTGGGCAATCCGCTTTAGTTCATGACACGAACGAGAGTCATCCTTGAAAGTATTTTCCCCTCCTTTAATCCATGAATGTGTATTTATCTCAATCATTTATTTATTAATGTTATTCGTCGCTATTTTAAATCGTTTCTATAAATGGACGAGGTCGTATCCGACTGAAAGGTCGACAGGCTTTCTCCGGTGCCCGTCAGATGGCAGTGCATGTCAATAGGGAGCGCTGCAGTCGAGGGTAAACACGGAAAAGTGCTACACACAGTGAATTACATAATTCGTAAGAAAAACAGCTCACGAATTCTTGCTTTCTCTCGATTGCTTTTTTTTTACGTTAATTTTCGTGCAGCGACCCTGCGATCAATACAGCGGCCGATACATCAACGGAAAATCTGAGATAGGCTGGAATCGGTTCGCATCCGTTCATCCGAACATTCGGCCGATCTGCGAGGTCGGAGGAGGTTAAATTCCCAATATTTTTCGTATAATGAAAACTCTCATCCGATCAGATGAAATTATTTAGATTTCCATGTTATAGACATATTTTCCTTTGAGCACACAAAAAGTCTTAATTCTGGTATAATATTCGAATTTTGTTTTTAAAAGACTAGTGCGAGATTATTTATGCTTTTATGCAAAGAAATTATTAGCAAGAACAATTTTGCATATTAGCACATTGAAGATATATATATTTTGCTTCATATCGTCTTAATGCAGTTTCGTGCATTTCATGCAAAACACGGAATAAGACTCACGGGAGATTCTGGAATCTGCAAGGTCGGGATCTGCAGTTCTCACTCGGGATCTGCAGAAGCACTCACTCGGGAATCCCGTCCCATTCCTTCCTTATTTATACCGAGGACAAAAGCGGGAATTGCGACGGGAGGAAGTTCGCGGGAGACACGCAGCGCACCCTCTGCCTCTCCGGCAACGGGAAGTGCCAAAAATCCCCGAATCCCGTCCCCCGGTGCGACTGTGCGGAAGCAAAAAAATTGGCAGGAACTCTTGCCAGGTTTCCGGCTTTCTCCCCGCAGATCGATGCCGCATGCTCACGCAAACCCGATCGAATGAATCGCGAAAGTGAAGAATATCGCCGAATGTCGAGGATTTCCCCGTTTTTTGCAATGCTAAGTGCACATTTTTTAACTAGACTTTTTTTTTTTAGCAGCATCACACCAACATGCAAAAAAAAATCTTTACCGTCGACCAGGCATTGAAACGAATATCGACCCAGGTCGATAAAAGGTCGACACGACTCCTCGACCTTCGACCAACCCATCAGCCTCGAAATTGGCCCAAGACCGTGCAGAAAAGTGCACGACGGAGAAGCGATCAGCGGGGCCGAGCCTCCTGCCAAATGAACCCACGTCATCCCCAACAAGCCAAATAAATAGCCGTCACGCCGAACCCGATTTAGCGGCCTCGAGTTGATCGACGACGAAAATGAAATGGGGTAACGATGACAGGAGGGGAAAATTCCTAATAGATGTAGCGGTTAACGGCAGATAAGCCGTGGTTTTCTAACCGGGATGTCAGCCATCTTGTTGGCTATCTTGTCGACCATCTTCGGTCGCAGTCTCAGAGGTGTGCGTCGATGAACCTATCTACAGACAGAAACGCGCTCTCGTAAATATAATTTAAAGTTTTTATATCTGGACTTCCAAAGGACCGTTCTGAGGAGATTGTGATATAACTAACGATGCAACATCGCAACATAATATGCAACAGGGGTCGATACGAAAAATGCATGTTTCGTAGGACGGCGGTGAGAGGGTCACCTCAGAAGTCATTCAAACTTATTTTACCGATACCGATATACCAATAACGTTTATCGTACTCGAATACGTACCCACGTGCGACCTAGGCAGCAGTCCCCCAGGAGTCCCACGACGGAGCTGCAGCTGTTGCAGTGGTGCGGCGGATGCCAGCCGCAGCCTCGCCGAGTGCCCGGACCCGAAGGAAGCGATCTCTCGGCTCTGTGACGAGGTGAAAGGGCGGAGAGGGAGTCCGAGGGATGATCGGCGACCCCGAAGGAGCGTGCTCCCGGAATGCGGGGTATGTCGTGCTGTCATCCAGAGCGATGAGGCCCGAAGCCTCGCCATACCGCTTCCATGCCGCACGCTTCTTGCATTCCTGGAGGGCAATGAACATCCTTCGTCCTCCCTCCATCTTTCGACTTCATTCGAAACACGGATTTCAACTCGGCTGTAACCGTTGTAAACCTCTTGAAGGACTACTTCAAAGGTTGCAGATAAGTACGAAACCGTGTTGAATGTCATCGGTTCAATGTTTCTATGGCCAGTTTCAATTGCCAGAAATGTTCACATCGACAAAGAAGTGATGACCACGAACGGCTTGAGATCCTCACCGAACCTGTTGGGATCGCCAGGGTATTTCAGGAAAACAATGTGAGATGAGCAGCCGATCTAGTTTTCAGTTATTTGGCATTTTTGGCTTCCTATTTAATTTTCGGGTTCAAACTAAATATTTAGTCAAAGTTACTGGAATGCAAGAATGAGGAATTAATGCAATTACGCCCCTCTTCCATAAACCACATAATTCTTACCTTTTCGATTCTACTTTCAGTTGATGTTTTCGTCAAAAAATAGTTTTCGAATGAATAAGCATGTAAAGTTTAGGAAATCCTCACCCAGATAAGATGGGAGCATTCAGGATGGCTAGTCCCTTTTCCAGTCCTTTCTACAATCCTTTCCTTCACCTCAACTTGAGAGCAAAAGGCTCTTTAAATAACTCCTTCGAAATCATTATCTGATGCTAGCTGAATCCCCGCGCAAGCGGCCGTGATGAACTTTCCTGGCTATTGGCCTGCCATCTAGCGAGAGCATGGGCAAGCTCTTCTTCCCTGCTACATGCGAATCTGAACCACCTTTAAATCACTATTCTATTGCTAGCAACTCAAAGGAGCTCATGAATAAAGGGCATATGGGCGCTGACGCCCCCTTTTCATATATAGATTTCATAGATAAACATAGATTCATCCTGGAACTTTGGTGTTTCGTACTTTTTTGAAAGCGGTGGATAGTAATTCATGCTATCAACGAGGCAGGATTTGTAATGGCTCAAACTGGAGAATTTTCCGGATTGAAAACGGTCTGAAATACGAGTTAATGAACTCACTGGATCGAAACCGTCGATTGCAGGGATTCCACTAGCACGTGTCACCTTTCCGCGGTCCACAATTGAGCCCGACTTGCGATGACGGTTCAGACGTTCCTCGCCCTTGGCCACACACGCTGGATACAGGTGAAGGAATCCGAAAGAAAAGCGACAGACCGCCCCTCTGTGCGAGGGGATGGAGCCCCCCTCGAGGCGTGCCGTGTCGCCGGGCCTCCGTTCCTGCTTTTGCAGCGTCTGCTTCTCCAGTCGACGCGCACCATCCACGCTTACGTCGCGATCACGGCAATTTCCAAAGGGAATGGAAATGTCTTCATCGAGCATAATTTTCCTCCTTGTGCAGCCTGTCTCCTCTCTTTCCTCTCGTGAAGCCTGTCTCCTCGTTCTCTTTGCGCAGCAGGTTCCCTTTCATTTCGCCGCGCGACAACTCTCCCACTGCAACTCGTCGACTTAAAATTCACCTTTTTTCATTCGCCAAGTTCCTGCTCATTTGAATGCTCCAACTTCAGCTTCAGAACTTCTTTCTACCGATCTGCTTACAATGGCATTCCTATTCGGTGACTCGATCACCTAATGCATCTCCTTTTAATGAGGTTCTCAAGCGGAACTGCAATCGAGCCGAAACCACCAGGAAATATCGCAGACGACCGTGCGTCTGGGTTTCGCCAGACAGAGTCGCGTTTCAAGCCGCATTTCACCAGACAGACTTCACCCTTCAGACTCTGCGACGGAACTTTGGTCATGAAATTTCGCGTAATTGCCTATTCATCCGAGCAATTGATCTTGTTCCAATTGGCCCTGGACCAAACTCTCGCCTCTTTCGTCTCTCCGCTTTCGTTCATTTCACTATTCCAACGCATCTGAATTTTTTCAAGTCACGAAATTCAATGAGGCTAATGAGACATTTTTAAAGTCCTTTTTGCATCTACTCTTCGAAGAGTTTGAAGTTGCACTGTGGCCCCACTGCGCTCTCGCCAGTCCAGACAATTTGGCTACTCCATGATTTGAGCGTTTGGCGAGTTCCAGTTGGCAAAATATCAGAGATCGACCAGTTTGGCATCCGAGTCGAACGATCGCTGAGTTGTAAGTCGACGAATCGTCAGTCGGTGAGCTCAATGAGTTGCAGTGAGCGTGAGCGTGAGGGTGACCTTTCATCTTTCATCATTATTTCTTTAAAATAAAAAAATTAATCTCTAAAGTTTTATTCGTGTCAATTTTCAGAGTCAAGCTTGTTCGGTACCGCGATTTTCTACAAGACAGAAGACTAGAGTCCACAGTTGAAGATCGTCGAAATTGCAATTGTGCTTTTTGCCGCACACTCGTAGACGGTTCTTCGAAAATTAATTGGGATCCTGTCAGCGAAGAACTCTGGCGGAAGAATTGACTAAAGAGAGTGCAGTTCCGGGGAATCAAAATCCTTCGGCGTTTATATGAAGTTCTTCGAGGGGAAAGTTTTCCTCGAAATTTTGGCATCAAAGGGCAGGTATGAAGTTTAAATGATTGCGAATGAAAAAAAAAGTTTAAAAAAAGGTGGATTTCACGTGCAAATTTTGGGCTTTACCTGCGTGCAGTTTTGGGGTTGTCTCTTCGGGGGAGCCGTGACATTTTATTTATTGGCAACGTACCCAAGACCGATTTGGCACAAAGAAGACCGACGAGACAGGTTCGAGAGGTATCGATAGGGCAAATGCAGGAATTGGCCGGTGGAACGCTCTTCAGGCGTTCGAGCGACTGGAGGAGCTTCTCCCGCTTTGCGAGGAGAGAAACGAGGGAAAATAATGCATTTTTGCACTTTTGGATTTCTTCATTTTTGAGTAGCAAAAGACCAAGGGATGATCTCACCTGCTCCGGGCGGACGAAGCTCGAGAGGAGCTGAAACCGACCAGAAAGGTGAAAGTCGAGTGAGTTCTGACGAGGATGCTGTTTATCGGGTAAAGTCTTGGCGAAGACAAAATGGCAAAACAACAAGCGAGTATCGACTACACGCCAAAGGAGTAACGACAAATGGACAGATTCAAACACCGCCGAAAGTGTCGACTGCATCCACGTCTGCCGTGTGAATACTAAAAGTACCGAGCGCAAGGGGAAACTATTGCCATGTGCATAAAACGTAGGAAAAACGAAAGCCCGCAAGCCCTGAAGAGCAGAAAGCAAAACCTCGGAAACAAAAAAGCATCAAAGGACAAAAGCCGATCTGGCATACAGCCACATGTAGCAAGCCTTTATCCAATCATCCCACCTCTTGGATGAGGCGCTGGAGCTGGCGCCCCTGGATGATGACGGTCCGCCGCTGGAGGACGATGGTGCACCCCTGGAGGACGACGGCCCGCCCCTGGAGGACGATAGCCCACCCTTGGAGGACGATGGCCGGGTCTTGGAGGAAGATGCCCGGGTCTTGGAGAACGATGGCCCGCCCTTGGAGGACGATGGCCGGGCCTTGGAGGCCGCGGAAGGCTCGGCCTGGACCGACTTGCCCCGGATCCCCCTTAAGATGCTCTTGGTCCTCGTGGGCATCGCTGGCTTCCCAGCTGACCGCCGTCCCATGAAATAGCAGAGGAGGCAGAGGGAACAGGCGATGAGCAACAGGAACCCGGCGATCCCCGCGCTCAAGAGGACAATCCACCAGATGCTCGCTGCGGGATTCCCAAATCCAGTCACAATCCCAGTCACTATCCTGGTCATTATCCTCGTCAAAATTCCGGTCGTGAAAATCGATCAACGGCATTTCTTTTCCTCGGAAATCGTTGTTTCGTAGTGGCTTATGGCAGATCCTAGCCGTTAACGGCTTGGATTTGCTATAGACTTTCCGTAGCATTCTTTGCAGATCTACTCTATAAGTTAAGAACATTTCTGAGAGCTTATATCAGCCGAAGTCGGTGGAGAAGAGGATAAAGAGAGGGTGAAGAAAATCAAGGAAAACAGGAATATCATCGTGAAACACGCCAAAATTCTCATGAAGAGGCAAGCCTAGGACCACAGTTTTCTTCGAAAAATATGCAAGCTGATCAAAAAGTTTGTTGGTAATTGTTACGAAATCCCGCCCTTCAATTCAATACCCTTCACGGCTGCGCTTGAGGACTTGGAAATCCCATTGTACCAGATGTTTTGCCGCTCCATTCTTGAATCACCTGAAGTGTATCAAAGATGGCAAGCGTTTCGAACATTCGCGCAAGAGAAAATGATAGGTTTTCCATGTAGAAGAGGCGTTTCGTTTGTTACGCTATTACGTTTTGGACTGCACTGTATTTTCTTGTTTCAAAACTGCCACAAAAATTAGAAATCTAAAAAAGCGGCGACTATATTGAATCGACCTTTGCACCATAGAGATAACCATGGAGTGTAACTCGAATCTTCACTCGACACTTCACTCGAATCTCATTCGCTGACAGGGTCGCCATAAGATGATTCTGCTGCCACGAAGTATGCCTAAACAAAATGTAGTTGACGATGGGGCACAGATGTCTGCAACCCGACCCCCCCCCCCCCCCCCCCCCTTCAGAGGTCTGCTGAAATTTCACTCGAAACTCTGCGCTTCGCATGAAATAAATTCCCCCTTCCCCCAGCCATAACAACATGCATGCATAACTCTTCGCCGACGACCGACCGAGTCATCACGATCCATCCGCGTCGCTCGAGGAGGGAGACGGAGCGACTCACAGCAAAGGCGACCCGAATTGCAGTTGTTTCCACCGCACCCACAGGCACATCCCTCGAACTTGGTTGCGTTGTGCCCCGACCAGGCGACGGTGGGTGGGATCTCCACGCACCTCGTCTCCCCCTTCTCGATCGCTGTGAGGTTCCCCTGCCGCGTGAAGAAGGCGTCCACCTGGCATCCCTTCACGCGATAGTGCGTCCCGTCCATCGTCCCCTCCACCTCGAAGCAGACCTGGCTCCCGCGCCCCCTGCACTCGCGGGTCGTCATGTCCTTGCATGCGGGCGCCCCGATCTCCCCCGACTCGTAGCAGTGATAGCAGCTGTGCGCCCGAAGCGTCGGGACTCGATTCTGGAGGGGGAACACTTAGTTTCGTTTCAGACTCGATTTCTATTCCGCCTCTATTTTTTATGGAATTTCCAATGCTAAGCCCTCAGGCTTCCGGATGAAAATCTATTCGTGATATCTAGGGCTTCCACACGTGTCGTCATATCACCAATAGATTTTCTTTGCATTTTCTCATCCATTTGCATCGAGAAAAAGGAGTAAGGAATACTACAGATTTCGTGCTTAGCGTGGAAAAAGGCCACTCCTCACCTTGACGACCCCGAAGGCGGGTGAGAGAGCAGTGGACGCACCGGCTCCTCCCGTCTCCATTTCGTCCCCTTCTTGCAAGTCAACTCCGAATTTATTTTTTAAAGACTTCCGAGGAATTTAGGATGAAAGAAGATGCCAAACGACCTAGGCTAATCCTTTGTTTTGCGCCTTGAGGTCTCGAATGAAGGGGACTGGAAACCAGTTTTCGACTCGACGTGGAAAGAATCGTCTCGAAAAACTCGGCAGAAATGAACGATTGCTGCTGAAGTGGAAAAACGGATGGAGTGGCGCGTCCATAAAATGAGCGCGGACCTCTTATTGTCTCTTCTCGCTCTCATTCAGCTCCGCTGGATCGCGTGGAAGCGAGGAAGGAAAGACGAAACTAGAACAGAAGACGGAGCCTGAAAGGAAGACGAAGCTGGGAAGACGCAGGAGGGGAAGAACAGGATGGGAAGGAAGACAACGCTGGAATGGGAAGACGAGGCGGGAGGGGAAGGATAAGCTAGAAAGGAAGACGAGGTTAGGAAAGGGCCGTCCTGCAACCCGCAGCAGGGTCATTCCATCGTGACTAACATATCAATCGAACACAGAGTACATATGTATCAATTCAATTTTCTCGGCCAGTTTTCATCCCTCCACAGAAATGTTTGCTTCGTGGAGATTATGTTTTGCATTTATGTGGCACTTCAGCATACAAACACAATATAACTTTCTGTTGGTGGAGCTACATGAAACATGTGTGACTAACATAAGGGACAAGTCGGCTCCCACATCAAATATGCCTCGTGAATGCTCTGGTATTCTTCGTGCAACCCCATTTGCCTGTACCTTCTCCTAGTCATGTCCTACCAACATGCAATAAAGGTCACAAGTGCAAAATGTCTCTCGATGAAAAAGCCTACATTGAATCAACATAGACTCTGTGACTAACAACTGCGACTAACATAACTCCGCTCCTTTTACCCGCTGTATTGACTTTCCTTTGGACTGATTGGTCTTGAATGGAGATTGTCCCGTCGGCGTTCGAAGATCTGGAAATATCAATCCATAAACGTGCCACCACTTTTTCCTCATTTTTCTCACCCCCTTCTTAGATGTTTCCCTGTGTCTTGCCAAGAAGGCTTTGTCCTTCCGCTTTCGAACGCTCAATGCCTTCGTGCCTTCCTTTGGCAGCGATTCGATCTAGATTCCTCGTTTCTTGGCTCCTCCGCGTTCTGCTCTCCCCTTTTCCTCTCGGTCCTTGCCATGACTTAAACGATATCTGGATAAATTTGAGATACATTCTCACAATTCCTTTACCTGATGATGGCCATGGATAGGACTAGAGATTTATCGACTGGTTATGTTAATCACACTATCATGTCAAGTTTGTCACGCTTTTCACGAGGCTGGACAGCATCCCTTCAAGAAGGCGAAATATCCTTAAGAAGGAGTAGCACCTGGGGTTATAGAAAATAATACGTTCATGGATATCAGTGGTGACCCATCAGTGATGTCATGAATGGAAAGTTCCTCAAGCATGGGACTGTGCCTATTTATAACTGAAGATGATATAGCTCATGATTAAATCGGTTTACCACTGGCAGTCGGTTGTAATCCGCAAAAATGAGCATTGTAAAAGCAAATCTTTAAATAAAATGTGCATACCCTGGGGATGACACTTCAGACCATCCACATTTTCTGGGGAATGACTATTTTAACGATATGGTTGTTCGATCACTTATCATTAATATCAATATTTTATTGTATGCTCATATTATGCAATATATGAGTGGTTTTTATTTCGGCCTCGAGGTCGACCGCGGCGTCGAATTGCCCAACATTGCCTTCTTCGGAATCCCATAAGATGCATCAAGGAAATACATATCTTGTTCCGCGTTTATTCTGTGATGCATCTTGAGGATGCATTTCACGGCTCTCCATTACGATGAAATTCGAAACGATGTTCCCCTTCGTGAATACCGGCCCAGGGTTTCTTTTTTTCTCATCTTCGCAAGATCAGCCTAGTGAAGTAAATGTAAATTGTTCCCTTACGAAATAAAACTGTCCTTTGAGACTTTCAAGAACAAAGGTTACGTGATCTCTGGGAAGAGAATTCGCAATGCAAAGCTGGAGTCACCCGAGAAAATGCTCACCATCGTCCTCAGGGTGATAACAAAAAATTGATGGCACTTGGAGCGCAAGGAAAGTTTTCCATCAGGATTCATTGCAGATGCTGACTTTTGCTATACTGGAAAGTTGCAGATTGACAGATTGACCACGAGAGGGAAGATGAACTCCCAATAAGACCGAGAAGTTTGGAAGCCGAAATTCGGAAAAATAATTATTTATAAGAACCAGGCGCTCAGAAGGTATCCGTGCATCGGGACGGGACATCGAGCAGCACCTCTCGGGCAACTTCCGCGCTTCTCGACTCAGATGGAAATGAAGCCCCAGGAACGAGAGAAACGAGAAACTTCCATCTGTCGTCGTGGGCCATGGGACCATGGGTGCCACATGTGCCACGATCAGGAAGGAGGGAATAAATAAAAAAAAAAGGTCTTTCAACGAGTTGAAACCGCGTACGCTTGCCCATCTTGAAGCGGGAATAGAGTCGAAAATTCTTTCAAATAAACAATCAGGACTTAGATTCCCATTCATGATGAAAAGGAACCCGTGCTTCTTGGATTCTCGGGAGCCCAGTCGTTGTTGCCTTCATCCGTAAGCAAACAATTAATAAGAGGACTCTTCCCACATGAAGCCAAGTTCCACTTCGATGTCCTTCCCGACCTGTTCGCTCGTATATACGAGGGTGGTTCAATTCTTAACTGCACTTTGCTTTCCAGAAAATCTATGGTACATTTGCTCTCTATCAAACTACGCCTCCTTTTCGAGGCATTCCCCTCCTACCCGGACGTACTTCTTATCATCTGTCTGCATCAGTAAGCGTTGACGGGGTTGATTACATCAGTAACAAGCGCACTTCCACACAAATGTGTTAGTCAAATTGGGACTGTAACCAAGACCACCATGGAATACGTGAATTCTCAGAAAGGTGGCAGATTATTAGTTGTTCATGGGTACTTATTCACGCGTGAAAAGTGTACAAAGGAGAAAGTGTATTGGAGGTGCCAAAACCGGAGTTGCCCTGCCCGTGCCGTTGTGACCATGAAAGACGAACTGGTAAAGGAACCTCCGGAAGTGCATGATACTCATGCACCTAATCGATCTGACATTGAGAAGAGAAAATTCGTCACAGCGGTAAAGCGGCGAGCAGATGTTTCATCTGAGGCGACCTCTGCCATCATCAGTTCAGAGGTGAGACAACAAGCTCTTTCCTAAGCGCGAAAAAAAGAGAGGGGAATCAGGATGAGAATATGAACGCGACCGCGAGCTAAAGTGCATAGAGCTTTATAGCTGTTCTCTCGCTTGTCCTCAATTTCATCATTTACATAACGAAGAGTGTGCTGAAGAGGTCTTCCTGTCCAGTTTTTGTTACCAGCGCTCGGAAGAGATTCCTCAGACTCTGTAACGAGGCTATTCTATTGAGAGAAATGATCGTCATATTCTCCTTCTATCTGATTGGAAAGAAAGTTCTCGGAATTTCTTGAATATCCAGTACAATTTTTTTCCAGAGCATGCTAGAATGTTCTGCGTGTGTTTATAAGTAGGTCGTGTTTTCAGCTCGACTTCATGTTGTAGAGAACTTTCCGGGCTTTGTAATGATGAAAGTTTCAAGGAGATCCGTCCAGTGGTTCGGATGCTATGCTGCCTTCAAACATTGCTCTTCGATTGCCATCTACCGGAAACTTTGAAAAAGACTTATGGCTTAAGTAAATGTGATAGGGAGGTAAGTGCTTTCTGGGTTTTGTGAGACCCCCTACATAAGAATTACGGATAAAATTTTGAATCCCACACCCATCGATTTTCCTTCCCGTACCACCTTAAGTGTCCTACACTGACAGGCTGGAGCGATGCCCAGATTGCCTCTGCTACCTTCAGGCCTTGGCCTTGACACATTAGGCCTATAACACCTGACCCAACCCCGACTAACTGGATAAGCTAAACCGTAGGATGAATTAAGAAAATCCTTCTATGTCGGAGCAGATTAGACAAAATCTTTTCAGCTGGGAAACTATAAAGTTGGGGGAATGTGTCCATAATGTTACATTTCATCCAATAATACCCCAAGGTTTATGGAGGTGATGATGATACTTTACATGCGTCAGCACTGATACAATGTGAATTACATCAGTGTGGGTGACCCTAACGGACTCCATATAAGAATAAGATCTGATCATCAAGAGTAATCACAAATTAGGATCCAGGATTTCCTGCCCAATGTATATTTTAATTTTTCTTATTTTGATTGCATTCATCATACATGATGAGTTGAGGAATGCATTTGTTCTTCAAATATTTATATTGAACATTGTCATGTCATGTGACGATAAAAATTTTTCCCCACTATTCAAGTGTTGCCAATTGAAAATGGGTTCTATAACATAATGTCGAAAACCACAATGTCGTCAGATTTTTTGTCGACTAGCAAAAATGTCGAATGTCACACAATGTCGAATGGACAATGGTCGAATGGGCATAATGTTGATTGTTACAATACCGAAAGCGTCAAAATGTCGAAATCCAGTTATTCTTTTCCGTTCCTTGGGTCCTGATACAATCAAGGAGAGGCGATTATATTCTTTGATAGTTACAATACCGAAAGCGTCAAAATGTGGAAAAACGTCGAATCCTCAAAATGTCGAAATCCAGTTATTCTTTTCCGTCTCTTGGGTCCTGATATAATCAAGGAGAGGCGATTATATTCTTTCCTCTCTACTCCCTTGAGGCAGCGAAGACTGCTTTGTCAACTTATCACCTGCCTGCATCAGTAAGCGTTGGCGGAGTTGATTACATCAGTAAAAAGCGCACTTCCACACAAATGTGTCAGTCGAATTGGAACCAAGACCACCATGGAATACGTGAATTCTCAGAAAGGTGGCAAATTATTAGCTGTTCATGGGTACTTATTCATGCGTGAAAAGTGTACAAAGGAGAAAGTGTATTGGAGGTGCCAAAACCGGAGTTGTCCTGCCCGTGCCGTTGTGACCGTGAAAGACGAACTTATAAAGGAACCTCCGGAAGTGCATGGTGCTCATGCACCTAATCGATCCGAGATTCTGAAGAAAAAATTCGTCACAGCGGTAAAGCGGCGAGCAGATGTTTCATCTGAGGCGACCTCCACCGTCATCAGTTCAGAGGTGAGACAACAAGCTCCTTCCTAAGCGTGAAAAAAGGAGTTTGGGGAATCAGGATGAGAATATGAACGCGACCGCGTGCTGAAGTGCATAGAGTTGTTCTCTCGCTTTTCCTCAATTTCATCACTTACATAACGAAGAGTGTGCTGAAGAGGTCTTCCAGTCCATTTTTCTTACCAGCGCTCGGAAGAGATTCCTCAGACTCTGTAATGAGGTTAGTCTATCGAGAGAAGTGATCGTCATTTTCTCCTTCTATTATACCTTAGATGCCAAATATTCCAGTTCAAGTGCGACAAAGCATGCCCTCAACAGTTTCCTTGCAACGCATGATCCAAAGGGAAAGAAGGAAGAAGCTTCCACCTCTTCCTGAGAAGTTTGCAGAATTCGATTTGCCGCAAATCTTCTCACGAACTGTGGTAGAAAAAATTTGATGAAAGCATTTTTCCCTTGATTCTCCTTTTTCTTCAGCTTTCGTGCGGGATACCCTGACAAGATTCTTTCCAATCAGATATTATACCTTAGATGTCAAATATTCCAGTTCAAGTGCGACAAAGCATGCCCTCAACAGTTTCCTTGTAACGCATGATCCAAAGGGAAAGAAGGAAGAAGCTTCCACCTCTTTCTGAGAAGTTTGCAGAATTCGACTTGCCGCAAATCTTCTCACGAACTGTGGACGGGAATGACTGGGTTCTCCTCGATCACAGTGATGCCTACAGCATTCTTATGTTCGGATCTCGTGACAGCATCCGACATCTTGCGAGTGCAGAGAGGTGGTACGGGGACGGGACATTCTTTGTTGCCCCTAGGGTGCAAAAGGATTCGGCCATGCATTTGTACACGTTGCACGCCGAAGTGAATGGCGCTATTTTCCCTCTTGTGTATGGCTTGTTGAATGCGAAAGATGCGCAGTGTTACTCCATCATGTTGCAGGACATACTTGACGCATTTCAGATTCCACTTTGTTCCGAAGCTGCAGTTCATCACAACCGACTTTGAGAGCGGAATTATGTCAGCAGTATCTCAAGTACTGCCTCATGTGAAACACAACGCTTGCTTCTTCCATGTTACACAAAGCATTTGGAGAAAAATTCAAAGTACAGAGTTAGTCTCTGAATATGCAGATAACGTAGTTTGCTTTAGCTATGCGCATGTTGACGGCTTTGGCGTTCGTGCCAGAAGGCGAGGTACAAGCTGCTTTCGAAGGTCTCTTGACCTGCATGCAAATAGCAGCAGCCCCAATCATTGCATATTTTAGAGAATATTATGTCAATGGCCACAGAAGCAGAGGTCGACCTCGTAGTGGCCCTGTTTTCTATCCCAAAGTGCGGAATTTGAGGGAACGAGTCCTCAGGGGAGAACCACGCACGACCAATGCTCTAGAAGGATGGCACCACCGATTCAATCGCATTGTAGGCAAGGCCCATCCCAATATATATGAATTTCTAGGAGTCTTGCAGAAAGAGGAATGTTTTCAAGCGCGAGAGATGGAAAGAATCTTGTCAGGGTATCCCGCACGAAAGCTGAAGAAAAAAGGAGAATCAAGGGAAAAATGCTTTCATCAAATTTTTTCTTCCTACTGCGACCGCAAAGTACGTGATTACTTGCGTGCAGTGGCACATAATGTTCAGTTTTGAATGCCGCATGTCAGAGGTTATCACACTTATAACCGCCAATTAGTTTGCTTTTCTTTCTGGACCAAGTGCAGTTTTCCTGTGTTTGGCATGACGAGTTTTTAAGACTTCATTGACAAAATAAATAAAAGTCCAATTAGACTTTTCTCTCTTTCGACATTTTGACTTTCAACATTTCATTCCTTCGACGTTCAGGAATTCGACATAGTTGGTAATCGACAATCGGACAGTCGACATGTGTGTTTTCGACATTTTGACGGGATATGGAATGCGCAACGACTTCACCATTGCCCTGAATTTCTTCGGCCGAGGGAATGCGCAATGTTGCCATTGCATGCTTCAGCGTTTTCATACAGGCATGAAGTGATGAATCCGTTTCATCACTCGTCAAATGCGGTTGAGGATGTTGTCTTTCTCTTCATCGTAGCAGTTGAAATCTGGTTGAGATGGTCCGACGCGGCGGTCTCTCGGTTAGCCTTCTGGTCGAATATCAGTTCTCTTGGCACTCATCTCGCAGTCACCTCTTTGAACTTCAAGTGAGTATGGATAATAATTTCGGCCCTCCCAATGTTGATGTTTAGTTTTGCTGCAAAATCTTGCACAGTAACGCGGCGACTCCCCAGAATCAATTGTTCAATTTGTCGGACGTTCATAGGATTCACAACAGTCTCGGGCGGATGGCCACGCTGAAGGTATTGTCAAGGATTCTTAGCCGTCTTGAAATTTCTTTCACGATCACACTCCTCCCAAGGACCAATAACAGAAGGACTGGACACTCCTCTGGAAATCGCGTATCAGCAGTCATCCACCCTGTGCAGGCAGCGAACCTAGTGGTCGCTGAGGGAAACGACAATTGTCTGCCG
Source organism: Darwinula stevensoni (assembly GCA_905338385.1). NCBI lineage: Eukaryota > Metazoa > Arthropoda > Ostracoda > Podocopida > Darwinulidae > Darwinula > Darwinula stevensoni. The sequence goes on along the minus strand of CAJPEV010000826.1, from coordinate 31,888 downwards.
CTGTCTTCCATGGCGAAGCATGGCGGACGCTGGTGTTCTGCTATTAATTGTAATAATTCCGACGGAATCTCGGGAGGGATTTACTTCTTCAGATTTCCAGGACCCCAAAATAGGTCAGTATTGAAGATTAAGTTATGTATGAGTCCATGTTTGCGTCTCAAGGATGTGCTCCTTCACCCTGAAAGAAGTCCAAGGGCAGTCTAGATCCATCTACATATAATGAAAATAAACTCTCAGCTTTCATTGATAATAGTGAGAATTACTCATAAAAGCTGGTTATATTCTGAAACGGAAAATGAAAGTTTTCTCCATAAAACACTAACACAAAATCGACCAAGCTGTGATAAGTTGGACAACTTCAAGTTTTCTTCTTACAATTACTGTAATTTTCATTCACGTTCGCACAGAAAACTGCACCCCCAACACTCAAAGCACCTCGCACCCAACGCTCAAAGTTCTGTCAGCTGAAGCATGGTGCTTCTCGACCCTTTCCTCTTCCCCCTGTCTGATAATATTGAAGAATAAGTACTTTCATCGGCAACAACAATATTACTCTTTGGTTTCATGGTGTAGTTCATCTTCCTGATAAGATGCGCACGGAAAAACTGAGAGAGCAACGGTCGGAGACCGATGGAATACATGTACTACAATGGGGCAACGTTGTGTTTTTCCTCAGCAGCGGCTTGGAGCGCTGTCTGCACATCGCCATCCATGTTGATACGCGGAGTGCAGGCGTGCCGCTTCCGAGTGTCCAGTCCTATTTTAATTATTATTCCATGCTCCTCCTCTCTAGACAGTCTTCCCCGAACTGTGCTTGTAATCTTCGAAAAGTATCAGCCTCCTTCACATTCTCTTTCACGAAAATTTCTGAAATTTTATTATACAACGCTGTTCAACCCCAGATGATATTCCACCAGACGCCCAAGCAGCATGTTTACGTAAACAAGATATCAATTCTTTCCAAACAATGTAAATTTCTTGCGATTGCCATGAAAATGACATCACGTTTACGTAAAATTTACGTTCCTATATTTACGTCACCAAAGTGTACGTGTATTTTACATAAACTGGACGTCACTCCATTTAACGTGAAGTACATGATATCAAGTTAGCGAACGAGGGTCATGAAAAACGATTTGGTCTTTTGTTTCTCGAGTTACACGCTCCAGCTTTTGGTATCTGCAGAAAATGGATTGATTGTTTAATTAATGCTTGGGATGGAGAGTGAAACTAGAGTAACAAAAGGTCAAATCGCATTTCATAACCCTCGTTCGCTAACTGGCTTCCTGTTCGCGAACTGGTGCCGCTCCCCTATACTGGTGAATTAATGGGTCATTGAATTGACCGACAGGTTCTGGAGAGGTAACGAAGAGAAAAGAACGAGATCATATGTTCGAGGACACGCTGACCGTGAACTGACAAATGTTGGGGAGCTAGTGTGGAATTTAAATTAACAAGGATTTGACAAGAGAGTTATCGCGAATATTGAATGCAACCAAAGAGTGAGATACGAAATGCGCCTGCGCAAATGGCCCCTGCGCCTGCGCTATGGACTTGCGCTTGCGTGTTGGGTCTGCGTCTAACAGAGACTCTCCTTTGTGGGTTACAAAGTCAGGATCCCTTTCAACACGTGCGCGTACATCCTTGTGAATCCACATCTGGGTGGACGAGAGCCCTTGGCGTACGCAGGCGCACGTCCATAGCGCAGGCGCATTCCATGCCCCATCATTTCGTAGCAACCAATTGCGATTACTGTCATCCCAAGTTCAAGAGTTCATCATGCTCGAAGAGTGCAAGCCTGATCCCCCTTTCTGCATATTTGTGTGCTTTTTACATGCTGGATTCTATCTTGACGCCAGAGAGAATGTACTTTGCCCCTCCCCATTATTTTCTGAGCCATGTATATCCTTGGATAGATATCCAGGTCTACCTGATTCCATACACATGTTGCAACCATGCAGTGCAGTTGAACCAAAATATCAAATAACTATCAGACAACTATAAGACAACAATTTATAATAATAAATATCAGACAACCCAAGTAGGTTTTTTAACCAAAACAATTCCGTTGGACACACTCATGGACACTTGGACATCGACTGTATATCTACTTTGGACATTCAATATCGTCCAAGAATGATCCTTGGACATGTTCATTGGATGGCCTATTGGATGTCCTTTTTCATATCCATTGGAGATTCCCTACGGGAAATTCATTCCTATTGGATGACCATGGAGGGGTGCAAGCAAATATTGCTATCCCCCAGGTAGCAATGGAGGAAAATTTGCATGCATGGCAATTATTGAATATTCATAGCAAGGGGAATGCCAGCATTTTTCGTCGATTATCAATCGCACAGTTCAGAAACGGTAGGCTCATTCTCCCACATCCCTAGAGGGATCTGAAAGAGAAGAGTTATGATGGATGAAAAATAGAGCTTTCTTGAAAAGAGTTCTCTTAACTTTCTGTCCTATCCTACCGATAAACAGGTTGTGCTCCCCATCTCCCCATCTCCACGAATGAAAAGCTAAGGGATGCCCTTAGACTTACCTCACAAGGGGAACCCTACTCTCTCCATGCATTGTGCAAGAATTGCCTAGAGCAGGGCTTTTTCCAACCAAATTTTTCCAAATGGGGTCGCGACCCCATTTGGGGTAGCCGAGATCATATTTGGGGTCGCGAACCGGCAACTAAATGCCAAGTTATGTTTTTCTTTGCGATTTTAGTGCATGGGTATGAGAGCCTGTCGAACTTCAGCCAGTGCTTGGGGTCCTGAATGGTAAAATCGTGATTTTTGGGGTCGCGCGTGAGAAAAGTTGTTAAGTCCTGGCCTACCGTAGAGTCTCCTCGAGCTAGGTCTATCAAAAAAAGTATTACTTTGAATGACTTCCTTCATTCTGCCTATACGTAGAGAAACATCGAGTACATCTGTGGTGCACAACGTTTTCCTCCTAGAGGGCCAAATTGAAATTTCGGTTCATGTTCGAGGGTCTGCGGCCCTCGAACATGAGCCGAAATAGGCCACATATACAGGGTTGTGCAAAAGTTCCCGTACACTTTGATTAGCGCTTCGATTCTCTTTAGGCGTCATAGCTCCAGAGAAAAACATTCAAATAAAGACTGAAATTTACTATAATGAAAACATTTCGTATCAAAAATGTCCGTAAAATTAAAAAAAAACACATCAGAATCGCCAAAAATCCGTTGATTAGTGAAAAAATTAGATTTTCAAAGTGTATGGGAACTTTTGCACAACCCTGTAAATATAGATCTGGCCCCTTTGATGAATGAAGGCATCAAAGGGGCCGCAGAAAAGGTCGCCACGGGTTGTACATCATTGGAGTACAGGATGAAAGCTTCTGCAATACCATCCATTAGCATTTGGAGAATCGCGACACACACTTGCGAGTTCAGCGCAACCTCGCTTATATTGTGGGAATTTTATTCTTTATTGAATGAACTGCTTGATGTCAGGCCAGATGGAAGGCTTCAACGTGCATGCCCGCCTATGCAAGGACATCCAAAGATAGACCGTGAGAAGATGCTCTTTGAAGTTCCTTTGTCGAACGTCCAATGGATGTTCAAAGACGGACTGACATGTTCCCTGTCCCCGGAGAGAGTGGACAGTGCAGGGCCTGGGTTTCAACCGATTTCGCGTGCCTATGTGCAGATTGACCGCAGGTGTTTTGAGCACCTCTTCCAAGTGTGAAAAAGGAAAAATATAATGCACTAATGGTCGCACGCACGTCATGTCAGCCATTGTTTATGAGGCACATGAATTTTGAGGCGTGCGTTTTTGGCCGCACTGGGTTGTCACGCTCTCAATCACCCGTATCTCTAGAACCAGTGAACGGATATCGTTCTAATTTAGCATCCATATGCTCCTTTGATGTAGCAGTCAGCCCTCTAGTGTACAACGATATTCCGAACCAATTACGAGTAGCTACAAACCGAATAATGTTCAATATTTTTTTAGACAGTCCCTAAATGCATGTAATGAGACGGATGACGACAGGGGACAGGAGCGCTGACGGACGTGCTCCCCTTGCATGAAGTCTCTTCAGTTTGGCGGTACTTATGTATCAATTTTCACCTTTCTATCTCTGGCCAATTCGCTAGGATAAAAAAAAAATTTGAAAACGTCCCCCAACAAAGTATGCCCCCAGGGCATGCATCTGAAAGTTGACATTTTCCCTGAAATTTGTGTCTCAGTAGGCACGTCCATGCCAAGTTTCAGCTTTCCATGTCTCTCCGTTGACTGAAGCAAATATATATAATTGAAAACCTCCCCCCCCAAAATGGGTGCCCCCAGGGCATGCACCTCCAAAGTCTGATTTTTTCTGATCTCTGCATCCCAAAAGGTACATGTGTACCAAGTTTCAGATTTCTAACTTCTCTAGAACATGGTTAGAATTGGCGTCAGTCCATCAGTCGCGATCGTCTATATATATTAGATAATTTCAGTGGTACAGGGGCCAGTGGAATGGCAGATCTGTACCTGGACTGGCACACTCTAATTTGTTCTGTGAAGTTTGCAAATTTGAAGAAGATATATGGTTCTGCGCATCCAGAAGACACGGCCCCACGACTCGAGGAGATTCCAATCATCCAGAATGAAAACTCAAGCACAACTTTTGCATTTCCTCCAATAAATTTATTCATTCGCTGCAGGCATAGTGGCGTATTTTACTAAACACCGGAAAATGTGGAACGCTACGTGCACCAAAGGCTTTGCAGGCTGCACCCTTGCAGGCTGCATACACACGGCAAACGTGATCCGGGTGACTCGAATTGAGTGAATGCAAACAACTGGGGTGAATCACATCGCATTTCAGGTCATCGTCTTTCAATTCCTCCATTTTCAAATCGAAATACTATAAAACAAAATTTCTATGTAAAAATACTTATTCGTTTAAATCACTCACATATTGCTGATACATTCAAGATGAGGAAAATGGCCGTTTTGCGAACAAAACCGAAACAAAAGTCAAACTTCTCTCTCCTCCCAAAATCACTTTGAAATCCAAGGTGACCCAAAGAGTGTCGGCCAAGAAATTGCATGCAAATCCCAGGAGAAAAAATGTTAAATGTATTGTCTTCTCTCGTGTCTTTTGCAAGGTGTATCCTGGATTTTTCTCCGTTTCCTCTGGTGCTCGCTGAAACAAAAAGTATTCACGTTCAGGCCTCCCGTACGGAGTGAAACTTGGGGAAAGGCACGCAAATCACCACAAAAAGATACATTTAAAAATGGTTGGAAGTGCCTAGGGACGCAGCATCGTAGGAGACGTATCTCGCGTCTGTCAGATCGTGTTTGCGGTCATTGGTTTTTGCAGTATTCCATGACTTGTGAATTCTCTTTCTGGAAGCTAAAGATGGACACCACCCGTTTTTTAACAGCTAAATTGTCTCTCATTTTGTTGTCATGCTAAGATTGCAGAAGAGTATGCAATATAGTTTCCTGCATTATTTTAAGAACAAAAGAGGTTTAACTGTAAACGATACATATGGGGAATGTGAATGCGATATTTTTCGGGAGTAGACTTTTCTTGACCAGTGCTGTATATACGTGAATTAGTTGGATACGTCGATATAATTTAGTTCTTTACTTTCTTTCATCTAGCCCTGCTATGCGGTGTGGCATATAGATACAAATACATAAATAAAATGATGACAATTATGAAACTACATTAAACTGCAACGTAGTTTGAATCCCGAGAAAGTCCTATTTGTACGAGTCCTCGCAGCAAACCAAGAACGACAGAATAATTATTTTAAAAATTTAAATATACTCGTAGGAATGACAAGCGATATCACCTGAGGAACCACATCAGAGCGATAGCGAGCGACTCGGGTCCCTCAAAAGGTAGTGGATGACACTGGATCCCCAACATCGTTCCGCGCAGGATGCTCGAGACCGTTGAAAGCAGCTGCCTCGACGAAGCACCTCTCGTTGGCCAGGGAACACACCGCGACGATCCTCGGCTGGGGCGTAGCCGGCCTCAGCTCCCCCGCGGCTCTCTCCTCCTCCTCCCCTGCTGCCTCCTCGCCGTCGTCCTCTCCACTCGTCGCCTCCTCGGCCCCGTCCTCCTCCGCGTTCACGTACTCCACCGGGGGGTCTTCCACGTCCACTACGTCCTCTCCGTTCGGGATGGCGACCCGGTCGATCCCGTGCGGGGTCTCCATCTCGGCACGCAGGGACAATACCTCCGCCATTCTCTCTTGCAGCCGGTGATAGTGAGATTTGTGCCCTACCAGATCCTGGTAGCGGACGAAGCTCTTTGTGCAATCGTTGCAAGTCAGCAATCGGAACTCCTCTTCCGATATCAGTCCGTAGAGAACGTACTTGGTACTGCAATTCTTCTCGTGGTGACGCCTCACGGTGTCCGACTGTTGCATCTTGCGGCAAAAAGAACAGGCGAGCCCCACCGAACTCTTGCGTGCGGTCATCTTTGGCCTCCCGACGGGTTTCGGGGGCGATTTGGGGGGCGGTCGGGATGACCCTGTCTGTGCAGCAACTCTTCCTTCCGTGAGGAAGTGGGACATTCGAATCTTGTGCAGGAACCACCCTCTCGCATTGAAGAAGGTCTTGTTGCAATGGGTGCATTTCATCAAGTCCACCTCCTCGGCCGACACTTTCCCCTTCCGAAGAAGGGTGCGCGGACACGCAGTGGAACGGTGCGCTTTTAGAGTCTTCCGGTCCAAGAACCACTTCCGGCAGTCGAGGCACGGATGACCTGACGTCTCGTCCCCGCTGCAATCGTACACGTGATGTTTATAGGCATAGTAACCCGTGATCTCCGTCTGGCAGTTGGTGCAAAAGAAAGCCTGCTGGCTGTTCCCCTTTGCTGCCTGCTTCGATGTCGAAGATGGTCCCGTCTTCGGCGTACTATACGGTGCCTGTTGCAATTCTGCCTTGATCTTCGACAAGCGGCTGGCGTATGGCCTCGACGACTCCATCTTCAGAGCAGCTTGACTCGTAGAATTCCGCGACGTCTGCGTCTTGATGGCAGTTCGACCGATGGATGACCTCAACACCTCGAGCTTCGATGCTGTATGACTCCTCGATGCCCGCAGCGCTTGCATCCCAAGGGTAGCACTGCCGGTGGACGACCGCGGTTCTTGCACCCCTAGTTCGGGACTGCTAGTGGATGCCCGCAGCGGTTGCACCCCGAGATCGGAACTACTGGTAGACGACCGCGGCGATTGCATCCCGAGATCAGCGCTGCTGGCGGACGGCGGCGGCGACTCCACTGGCCGGCGCTGCTCCCGTCCACGGTTCCCCTTGATACCGTGGGAACGCCTCTGATGAATCACGAGGGTGCCCACATTGGGGAACACGCTACTGCAATCCTGGCATTTCCACTTCTTGGACTTCCTCAGCCGCTCCATGTGCACTCGGCGCCGGTGCACGAGCAGGTGACTCCTCGATGAAAACTGGCACCCGCACGTCCCGCAAGAAAGCCGGGGCCGACATCCCTGCTCGACGAATGCAAAGAAGCCAAAAGCTCCATGTGAATTTCGAAGCATGATAACTTTTAGCCGCTCCAACCAAAGTTATACTCAGAATCCAAGACATTTTTACAACTGACGCCAGGCCACACTGGAGCATCTGCCTAAGAACCCAGGGAATTTTAAAAAAAAAAAAACATTCAACTTATTTCTCTGACTGGCATAAAAACCTTGGAGAACACCTTGAGCTGAAAGAAAAGAATATGTCGACATTACCAATATTTCGTTAAAGTTATAACTTACATGATGGAGTGGGATGTTACTTTTCTAAGTTATATTCTCATTGCTTTTTTCCACTACTTGTTCCAGCAAAAAAAAAAAAAAAATAGTGAATAGCCTGGGGTGAACACCAGGGAATTCCCTCCAAATAAAAATGTATCCATAAGAAATGAATATTTTTTTCTAAATTTAACGGAGTCGCTTTTTGATGCCTGCATCACAGAGTCAATTTTGTGGAAAATTGAATTGATGGATCACTTCAAGTTCAAAGCTGCGGCTGCGACTTCTGGGGATCAAGTACAGGGATAAGATAATTTTACTCCGATGGTTCTGGACGTACCTGCTTGAAGATTCGAGGGCGGCCAGGACCCCTTCGAATCTGACCCTGTCCGGTCGCGAGACTGAGGTGTGGTTCAGCTTGACTGCGCGCTTCAAATTGTCCAGGCACTTGCTCTTCGGCTAATGTTTCCTCTGATTCTGCAAGACAGACATAGACACTTATGGTCGCACATCCACTCCCATAGTGACTTGAATTCGCAGAGCTAACGATTTTAACATAACCGTTCAAAAAGCACTTTTATAAGTCACATTGAATATGATACTCTCCTAGAACATCTGATTCATCATGAAGCAAGCAGGGCAAAGCCCATTACTGTAGCAAACATTTATCATGCATACCCTCATAACAGATATGAGCAATATGGGATGTTGTGACGAAAGGGGGGGGGGGGGGGGGGGGGGGAGGAAAGAAGGAATGCTTTCAGATATGAGCAATATGGGATGTTGTGACGAAAGGGGGGGGGGGGGGGGGTGAGGGAAGGAAAGATGGAATGCTTGCCAATCTACTCACTGTTCTTCTCTGAGAGCATGCAAATGTCTCATTCATTCCATGATAACACAGTAATAGAATGGAGTAGCTCCTAAACAAATTAATGTCAATTTCATTACATTTTAGAGCAGTTGCAAGAATTTGGTGAAGTGAAGCACAACAGCACTCCTGGAACTGTGACTGACAGCTTGGTGCTGACATGCACAGATGCACACAAGTACATATATAAAGGTGGTTTCTGTGCATGAGTGCCATCTCCTTTTCAAGAAAAAAGAAAATGAGGTTCATAAAAAAAAGGAAAAAATAAAAAACCTTTCAACACAGGTCAGGTGAAGAAATGCACACCCTTCACAAGACTCACGTGGTCTAGCAAGAATGGCAGATTCCATTGGTTGGTTGTCACCCTCCTCTTCTAGCATGACAACCGGGACGATATTGTTGTCATCATTGCCTGCAGCTTCTTCCTCCCTGGTGACTACAGAACAACATGACCAAGCACTCAAAAATGCTTCAGGGATGGTTGTCCATGGTTTGAGCGAGATCAAAACCAACTTTGATGGATGCTTAACACCCACTCATACCATGAGGAGAGAGACTTCGGTGGAACGAAGCAGCGACGGCATCGGCGAGGAAGTCGGCAAGGGCCATGCATCCGAGTTCCCGGGCAACCCCAAGGAGCTGCATCACCTTAGCCAGGGAATTCAGTTGAATGGTACCTCCATACAGGAGTGTCATCAGTGCTCGCACATTCTGAGTCTTCAGGTGCGGCAGCGTGATGGAACAGATTTCCCCACGTGGACAACTTCTCAATAAGTTCTGTTGAAAGATTATAAGAGCTTTCAGCCACTTGATAACTTATTCACAAATACACTTGCTCAATTGAATAAAAGAGATTATTCTTTTCCTCAATACATGTTACCTGGAATGACTTGAGGCAAATCACTGAACCATAACTGTCTCCTGTTAGTAAAATTCACTTCACCAAATTGAGCAGCAAAAAAACCTTGTCAGAAATGCCAATCCATAGTGTTCATCAATATGAACAAGGATTACTGATGGATTCAGCAATACATTGCACCTGAGATGCAATTTAATACACATTGAAGTCAGGCTTGGTTAAGATTCCCCATGAAATTAATAGTGCATTGTGGGAAATGCTAAAAAGTCTCAGTATTTTCACCTTTCATGATAGTCTTATTATAGAAAAAAGCTAAAGGGAATGAACCTTCTTTTCTATTGCGGAACAATGCTGGAAATGAAATGAACCATCAACTGAGCAACAAGCCAAATATACCCAACAGTAAAAGCAGAGACACGCAACTGCATTTGGAACCTCCAACTATTTTTTTACATGGTAACTGGAAAACGAGAAAATTAATAGAGAGACTAAGAGACTGACGCATAGGAAGGGAGATGCATGCTCAAGGATGGGCCGATGGCAGCAGATGGATCCATCTTCAGTGATCAACAGGAGGTCACAGAACCCCTGTGCCTCCCACAGGTTCCGCAACCCATCGCTATATGCCTTTCCTGCCTTGACCACCACATTCTGACCTATACTGTACCTCATCCTCTCATCACCACTCTACTGATAACTCTCCATACCATACTAATGGATCCACAGCCATTTGATCTGACAGAAGATAAGTTCAAAATTTGAGTCCAATACTGGGAAAGCAATAGTTGACTCACAAATTCATTTCACATAGATTGATAACAGACTTGAGAATGTACCTTAATTGAACTATATTAGGGTATCATGCAATGTTGCAAGAAAGTGTCTAACATAATAATTTAATTTATATCAAGTTGAAAAGAAACATTAATGACAGCACAATAAAATGCAAAATAAAATCCATAAAAATAGCTTCCCATAAAAATTAGAACCTCTCAATTCATAGAATAAATACCATGAAAGGAGAAAAATGCAAATCATGAATCTCATGCACACATATCATTCAGTCATCTAGCCTCTGGTAAACACACAGAAGTAATTAGCATTAGAATTATAAGAAAGCATAATCACAACATTTAGGGGGAGGGGGATAGTCCCCTCTCTCCACACCTCTGTCCTCCCACATGCAGCTGACACCATACACTATCTTAGGGTTATCATTTGGCGACTATGTGACATTTTAGTAGAACCTAACAAGCCAGAGCAAGTTGTGTTGCAGAAAAGCTTGACAATATTGTAACCAAATTAAATCTATTTAAAATTATATTTAATGTCATACACTATTACAGCTTGGTAGGAAGTTACAGCAAACAGTTGACCTATCAATCATGCAGTTCAGTTTTATTAATATTTTGCACTGGTGAGGAAGCATAGCTAAAGTATGAACTACGCTATTCTCCAGTAGAAAAGAGTTGCAAGCCACCTTTGAATTAGTTTGTCACTGGTTCACTCTGCACATGCCCAGTGAATGCACAAACCATCAAATCATGGGATAAAGAGATGAACAAAGTTGTATAACTCAGTTTCTTTGAAATTTAAATTAATATGGATTGTGAATGTGGCAAAAAATTCTTCTTGAGTAATGGAATCTCACCAGAGACTGTTGAGAAGCTTCCCACAGTTGGTGAGCTCAAAACAAGCATATGCTTATCTCAAGATAGACATGACAATGATGCTGTTACTGCAAGTAAATGCCAACAGGGAGGTGGTTGATTGATTCACAAACTTCACGTATACTAGAATGAACAAGACATGAGCATGCAAAAGCAACAAAGATTGCATTTTAAACAGGCAGCAGAATGCAAATAATAGTTCTATTCCTGAACAAAGTCAATTACAAGCAGAATTAAAAACTTTCCCTTCTTAGTAAAATGCTTTTCTTCTCCTCTTTCATCAAAAATCCAGCAACATTAAATTCTGCTTTGCTTTTTCAGAGCCTCTGCCATGGAATTCTAGGGGTAAAAGAGGTAAAACTAGAATGAGAACTGAGGAAAATCTAATCTCAAACATTCCTTCTCCAGAGATTCAGTATGATCTGCCAGTATGTAGACTACAAAAACTAATAGGGAGAAATATAATTCCAAGAGAACTACAGCACCACATCAGATGCCAACTTGTGTTCTGGGAGCTGGGGAGTATGTACTCTATCACCAAAGAGATGACATGCACCAAATCCACTAATCTGATCTCACAATGGACCCCTATGGGAATCAGTTTAACAGAGATAAACTTCTTCCCAAAGATGCCCATCATTAAAATGAATCAGTTTAAAGTGAAATGAATCTGGTGCATGTCACCCAATATCTAGGAATCTTTGCTGGGGCCTCATGAAAGAGATATGAAGGATCTCTAGGAAAGTCAAGGTCAGGATACTGAAGAAGTTGTCAAGTCTTTCCTCCCTCGCATAATTCTTCTGAATCCCCTGACTTTCTTTCTCAATCCCTCGTTCCTTCATGGCAAGTGCACACTTAATCAAAAGAGGCTCTGAATTTACCCTTCAAGCAGTTTTCACGTACACTGTGCATTCATCACTTAGGAGGTCAGGTCAAAACTCAGCTCTTGAAGGGTTAAGCATGAAAGTAGGATCTTTTGTGCACTGGTGGATGTGATACAAAGAGAGTTCTACTCTCTAGCAGAAATACTGGCACAATATGGGGAAAGGAGAAAATAAAATGTATGGATTATTTTTGGTTTTTTCATTTGATATATATTTGCAATAGTGGCTGAAATTGTGGAACACTTGAGAAAAGACAAATGAAAAATAATATTATTTGGATCTCATTGCAAAATCATTTCGATTGCACACATTGACAACGAAGTGGCAGTACTTCATAAGTGAGATATTTTAATGGTAATCAAAATATATGAATGGGCCTACAATGCAGAGTATATAAAAAACAAATAATAGTGTGGTATGAGAAAGCTATATAAATTGTTATATCAAAGATTCCCATACAACCACATTTTTATAGTAGCAGACACTATTCAATAAAATAGCTTATTCATTTAATTAAACTATGCTATATTTAAATTATGCTCAGCAAATGATGCACTTAGGCATTTAAGCCATTACCTATTAAATGCAAATTATATTATATTTTTAAAAATTTATCTGTTACAAAAGTCTCTGAATATCTTGAACAGATTGAATTACATGACCAAACCACATATTATAACCATTCTTCAGCTGATAAAAAATCAAAATATTGTTCTTGCTACGATAACTCTAACCATGAGTACCATATTTTAGATACATGGAATACTACAATATTTTGTCAAGTGTATCCACAATTTCAGCCTCTAGTATAATATTTTAAATGTATGCTTGTTGGCAATTAAAGCATACGTGATTTTATTGTATTGTGTCTGCTACTATTAAAAATGCAAAATGGTATGAGAATCTTTAATATAACCATATATATCACCTACTTTAGTCATACGACACTAATAATTGGTTCTTATATACTCTGCATTGTATATTTGCACATTTAATAATTTTGATTATGCAATGTCATACTATAAAAATGTCATTCATGAAGTACTACCACTTACGATAATTATCAATGACTGCAATCGAAATTATTTTGTAAGGAGATCCATATAATAACAATAATACTTTTCTTATGCAGATAATTTGCCTTTTCTCAAGTGTTTCCACAATTTCAACCACTAGTGTATATTCATATGATTAATTACATGCTGTTGCTTTGAGTCCAGGAAGCAGACTCACTAACTGATGCCAAATATAATATAATATAATCACAACCTTCATAACAGTAATGATCATCTTCATTATGTAATAGTCATAACAAAACCATAAAACTTCATGCTAACTGCATGAGAGGATCATCAAAATGTAAACCAGTCCTGACAAATATTCTTCCCAGGCAGCAAACATAAAGCAGGAATCCCTTTCATGCACAAATTACAAAGACAGGCTTTTCTGGGCAACATAAGCACTGTTGGAAAAACTAAATCATGTTTGCAATGTGCAGTAACAAGAAACAATGTATTTAAAAATGTCCTGTGTAAGAACAATACACTCAGTGCTTTCATGCACAAATTACACTGGATCATTTTAGCTCTTAACACATTGAGGACCAGGTACATGACACTTATCCAACTGCTGGGGACTAGTAATTTTTAGAAAAAATCGTTATTTTACAGGAATATTCATAACTTACAAATTACAGTACTTATATACATATTTCAAACACCATAATGCTCAAGAATGTTCACAGAATCCATTTAGATTAATGGGATCAGGAACACCTGAAAATTCTCCCACAATATAAACCTACGTGGGCAGTTCTCCATGTGTTCAAAAACACCAGTTTATGCACTGGCAAAGTATTATTTGTCCTCTGGAGAACTACTGGAGAAAATAATTTGGGCATTGGAGGCCATGGGCCACCTCCTGATGGCAGAAAAAGGTCAATAATGGCCAACATCCAACAGCTAACAAGTAGCAATCATAAGATCCAAAGAGACACAACAAAGAGACATTCAATCCAGGTAATTCATAAAATCCATCAAATTGATTCAATACCTGATACATATTCACCTGTAATCCATAAATTAAAATGCAACATAAAAAAAGGCAGTTATTCAGATTTGGGCAGACTTGCAAAAAATCTCAATTTTACAAATAATTGATCCTCACAAAAATGAATGAGAATGGATTCTAGAGTAATTTAAGAAATATCAAATATTCAGCTGTCATTCTGAGTATATGGCCAAATACCATGCCATAATCAGCCATACTTTAACCTGCATATTTGATTTTTTCAGTTCATTTAGTTGCAAAACACTTGTCAGTTACAGAAGAAAGTCTTCACTTTGTTCCATAATAAAGAATTTCAAATTTTCATTCAGGCTGACTCCCCCTTTGCATGAGCTGATAAAGAAATCAGTGTGAAGCTTGGGCAAGGATAACTAGCAAAACAAGGAATGGATGCAGAGGGCAGCACCACTGAGGATGCCAGCTCCTTTTCTTCCCCAAAGCTCCTTAGCCATTTCACCACCTTAGTTCAATGTTCTATCCAATATTTAAAAAAAATTGGAATTGGTCCAATACCAAAGCAATTACCTACATAATAGGCACTTCTGTGGGATGTGTCGCTATTGCATTGAATATTATGACTGTAGGTTCACTTTAAAGCAGAAATGGTGAAAGTTTAGCATAAACCTTGAGAAGGTGCTGAATTTTGAAGCTATTTTTTAAAAACTTACATGACCTACAAACAGAACTTCGATAAGCTGATATGATTTGGCCATTATTGAGTGTCTAACTGTGAAGCTTTGCCATGGCAAAATCTTTTGACCCTCATAGTGCCAGAGTTGATTAGATCAACACCATGAATTTCATTTTTAAAAGTGCCAGAAGTGAAGAACTGTCAATAAAAGGATTAAGAAATGTATTTCACTAGAGGGTTTGATCAAGTTTATCCCCTCACTTCAATGCATCTAGAGCCAGCTCTTCAACTCTGGCATTTTAAATGAAATTTGTTGCTTCGATTTAATCAAGTCTGCCACTAAAAGAGTTGCCACTAAAAGAGTTGCCACTAAAAGTGATTTAATCAACTTATTCAAGCAATTCATTGACATGGGTTAATTGGCATGCATGCATCAAGTTGATGCATTATGAGCATCCCAATTAATACAAAGGAGATGACAAAAAAGAGCAATGACTTTTAACCTGACTATCTGCTCATATACATAGCAGGTTTCATAAAACTTTCACTCAGCATATATTAGTATTTTCCCAACTGATTCTCAAAATCACATCTAAATTCATTGGGCCAAAGCAATACTAGCAGCAATTTTTGAAAATATGCCAGATATTGAAAGTTTCACAAAATAGCTACAGTATGAGTGGTCACTCATCTTTTTTTTGCCATTCCCAGTAGATCAATTAAATGCTCAGATAGCTTGGTGTAACTGCCATCAGAGACTTAATCTCCGCATGGCTTTGCAGCTAGATGATGATGGTCAAATAGCAAAAGGGCATGAGGGAAGAAGAATGAAATACTGGTGCCACCAATGGCATATCTCCTTTCCTGTGCTACCTGGGCTTTTGGCAATTTTTCTTTGCATGCCTCATCATATGAGTAACTCTTTCTTGAGAACGAATCTTCCCCATAGGCTTATCATTGGCACTCCCGTTATAGTGCCACCCTCACAAGCTGCCATCCGCCAATACCTTGCCTTACATAAACGTGCCTTATTCAATGTAAGTCATACTCGATACAGTGTCAAGCAGCATACTGTACCAGCTCCAATGATTATACCATGCACTACCATGGTGGAAAAAAATGACATGCTTTTGATCCTTTCCTTTTGATCATTTGATAATGAGATTGTGAGGGATGACTTAGCTTTGACACGGATGCCAGGGATTAGAGAGGGGCATAAGGGGTCCCTTAATCTGACCTAATCCTGTCTCTCCTTTTCTTTCTTTTGGAGAATGGAAATGCCTCTTTCAGTTCAAAGTTTCTCTGGACAATTGTTCAAGTGTGTTCATTATCCAGTAATGGGGGAAAGGACAGTCATAAGTGTGAGGGAAAAAGTGGAAGTGTGTCATTAAAAGGAAGCGTATGCGGCCAAAAGTCAGCAAAGCATTGCAAATCATTTTTCAAAGCTGTGTAGTTTTTGTTCTCCATTGGCAGCATGGATGAATTAAAGTGGATTTTTTTTGCTAATTCTATTTTCCATTTGAGTTATTTAGGAAATTTTCCATTTTAATGCTGCACTTTTCGACATAGCGCCAAAATTGGCGAAGACCAACAGTGGCGGTATATCAAGAGAAGACTGTACATTGTTTTGAGTTGATGTACCAAATCTCTTCATGATTGTTCAATTCCTTCTAGGTGTTGGCTTTTTTTGTGATGAGCATATTTGCTCCATGAATTTCTTTTTAGCCCAGCTGTAGATTCATCTGAATGATGGTTATGATTACATTACTTAATCACAATAATATAACAAAAACTACAACAACAAAAACATGCAAAAGTATTCTGATAACAGCACAAGACTAACATCTCTATAACTTGCTGATCTTGAGAAACATTAACCTTCATAGGTGGTAAACATAATGACATTCCTTGACATCATTGCATGAAATGCAATGACTAGCCTTTCTGGGTAATGTAGCACAAGCACTATAGGTGCACATTTGCATATCATGGCAACCACAAGCAGCAGAACACATTATTCAGAAATGCATTTAAAAAAAAGTGAAAAGAAAATTGTGATGAAGAACCAGATTGAGACTTTTACAATTAACATTCTGACCATATGGAACATGCATGCCCATTTTTTCTGCAGAAAATTTTCCTAAGAGCTACACTTTTAAAATAAACAAGATTTCAGTATTCTGTAAGTTCAACAAAAATAATATTGCCCTAATTTCTTTGTATGGTCTACATGGACATTTGTGAAACAAAAACTTCATGAATTTCTAAAAAAAAAAAAAGAAATGCAGGAAAGCATAAAAAATACCATAATCTTTTGCTGAAGTAGCATATCAAGGATGATTCAGTTTGAATCAAGCCTTGTGGTAACTTCAAGAGATCCACACTAGATTCATGGTTCATACAGAGGCTTTCCTCTTCAAGTTGGATGCTCCAAGCTTCCAAAATGATTCACATCTGCTTCCTAATATGATACATGAGGCACCATTTTTTAAAATACATTTCTGTGCTTCAAAAACTAAAGAATGGATTGTCTAGTAGAGCCATCTTTAGAAACTGTAGCTAAATCTTCTATTGTCATTTAATGATTTTTCTTCCCAAGGCCAAATATTACATATTTACTTTCTTTAATACAGTAATTTTTTATTGCCTTGCATTTTTTGTGATTTGCAAATCATAAATGAAGGTCTTAATTTTGTTTGGGCTCATTCTTGTAATGTTAAACAGAAACAGCTTCATGAAAGTTGTTCATTGCTACAGTGACATTTAGACAATGCAGTAGTTTAGATGAATACCTAATTCCATGACTTTTTTCTGATCGACACTCTTCACACGAGCTGAAAAAGGTATTAAGGCTCATTAACTTTGGTGCCACCCATTGGTGGAAGAATGAAGCTTGAGAAATCTGTAAAAATGTATTATTATGGGCTTGCAGTAGCATAGGACAAGGTGCAACAATGCCACTCTCAGCTGATCAATTTTCCTGCTGTAAGACCACCTGTTGTACTGTCTTTCAGTTCTGAATAATCTTATTTTTGGCCTCTGATTAACAATAAATTTTTGGCACTAGCTATTCAACCAAAATTTGATTTAGTGCACCCACAGTCACTAAAAGTTAGAAACACAGCCAAGTTTAATGAAGCATAATATTTGTATATAATAAAATTTTATGCTATGACCTTTACCCAAATAAATATATTTTCCAGTTTTATTGGCCAGTCCAGCTACAGTTAAGTCACACAATACCATTGGTTGGTAAGGTGCAAGGTATTTGGAACTAAAGGAGGGAGGTCCCAGGAGTTACCAAAAGGCTATGGAGGGCCTAAATCTAGACAGTGTGCAAACAAATGATGACATCATTACAAAAAAGAACAAGAGTGATAAGTAAACCAAGGCCCTTGTCATTGAACCAGGGAAGCTTTGATTCCAGACCTAAAAATTGCCTGTCTATATAGTCTCTTTCATTATCCATCAAGTTTCGCAGCTGGTGTTTTCTCTACACTATCAATGAAGTATTTTATGGGAGTCTGGGATAGACCTTGGCATCCCCACTCTGTTGCTCTGCTCCCCCTCCCTTACTCTTCCATCAAAATACACAACTGCACACCATAATACCCCTACTATATTCCAACTGCATGCCCTAAGTACAATCTCACAGAAAGAAAAGTTGGTATGGAATGGCAGCATATACAGTGCAAGAAGGGTGTGTGAAGAATTCTGATGGTCAGACAAGGAAAGAGGGTGGTGTCAATGTACTCTGCAGAATCCATTTCTGGGTTCTTTTTTCCTTTGTGAAAGGTCTCCATAATCAGTTACCAAACCAAAATAGCTCTCCCCAACATATCTTGTTCCCATGAAGCATATATATGCAAAATAGTTATTCTACAATGTTATTTCCATGAACACAACCGAGAGAAATGATAAAGCAAAGAAATGATGCAATAACCTTATCAAAGAACCACATCATAGTGGTGGTGGGCCAACCCTGTCCTTACTGACATTGGATGCTTTGCAGCTACTTAGAGTAATGCATTCAAACCTGAAGTGTAAAACATCTTCAAAGAGTAACACAACATTGACCATGGTACAACAGCCACAAATGTCAGAAGGGGCTGGAGAGGAAACCTCCTCAACCAAACTGTTAGAGTTTGCATCTCCCTTTACATTTGTATGCCTCACTATGAGTTCCTTCAATTTCAGTATGTAGCCTCGGTTGATATTCACCTGTTGCTGTGATGGGATATGGACTTGTGCCTTACCAGATCCTGACAGTTGCTGTATATCTTCTTGCAATTGTGACAGGTCAGAGTGTCACCCTCATCCCCTGAGATCAGTCCATCAATGATGTAATATCTGTTACATTGCTTTTTGTGACACTAACACATTTCAATAGATGCCTTTACCTTGCTGCAGTAAGAACAGGTGAGACCCATAGAACTCTTGTGTGCTGTCATCTTTGATGTTTCTGAAATTCCAGGCTTCAGCAGCAGGGCTAGAAATGGTGGGACTGGTGGCACAAAAATTCTTCCCTCTCCATGGAAATGGACCTTGTGCCTGACCAAGGCTTAAACAGTCATGAATGTCCTGGGGCACAGGCTGCATTTCAGCCCATCTAGCTCTTCTTTAGATACCTTACCCTCTTCTAACAGTGGCTGTGGACACCAGTTGGAGTGATACAAATTTTTTGGGTATGGAATCCATGCCTTGCATTTCAGGCATGAGGCTGATGTATTGTCCCCATGATCTTCATATTTATGCTGCTTGAAATTACCATTACTTGAAAAAGTCTGGTTGCAACCAGAGCAGGAATAATCTTTTTGCTTCTTTCTTGTGGATGGATGTGAAGCCATTTCAGATGGTGGTAAATGTTTCTTCCTATGCTTTGTGGCCTGATGAATACGCAGTAGTTTCCAAGTGGGAAACGGCTCCTTACATGTCCAGCATGTGAAAGAGCATACTGATTTTTGCTGCAAAGACCACAAATAAAGCACTAACTGCTTCAGGCAGTATGGAGCAAAGAGAAAGCTCTGAGAAGACATCCAAAAACTAGCACAATAATATAATTTGTTGCCATTGGTGAATACTTGAAAAAGCTTTTGCAAATTAGTTTAGTTGAGTCAATGTAAGAATTCTGAAACTTGAAAATGCACTTGAACATCCCACATTTAATTAACTTTCAAAGATGTTTAACATAGTTTCTTTCACATGCCCAAAAGTCTCAGGAGATTTCCTGGATCAACAGGAGTGTAGTCCTATGGACATGGCACCAATTACGTTTGGCAATGCAAACATACTGACTGCTCTAATTGATTTAGAGTTGAATTTTCATGAATCTCCACCCCATTGGACTGCAAATTGTAAAACATTACAGAAAATTTAAAAAATTATGAACCAACATTTTACACATATTTTCATCAATTTAAGTGCAAATTCTTATTTCACTGGATGAGAAGACTCACATTATCTTTAAATTTTTAGTTGAACTTTCAGTGAAGTGAATGGCAATGATTCTTTCACAATTTATGATGTAGTATGAATACTGTGTGAAGGAAGTAAACATTTTTACCTAATCATGAATTGAGGATGTACCTGTTTCTGGACTGGGGGATGCATGGGGTCCTGCATGGTCACATCATCTTGATCTGGTGCTCGACTCTCTTCTTGTATCTGCGATTGCTACTCAAGACATACCCATTTGTGGATCAGAGAACCCTTAGGGCTTCACTTTGTCACCTGCTTCTGCTGTGGCTTTTAAGTGCCTCCTAGCTTTGGACAATGTCTTCTTTTCTCTGGTGCTCCCCTCTTCAATCCTAGGTGACATGCAAAGAATTCCATGATCAATCAGATTCTTGATGGCAACCACCTCACCTGCCACAAATATCTCATACTCAGAAAATATATCTAGCAGATGATTTACACTATTCCCACCTCTCTAACTTTTAGACATCTTCCATCATCCAAGTAGCACCTGAGCAGCACTGTAGGGATTCAGCTATTGTGGCTGAAAGTCTACTTTGCAATTAGCACATGTTTCCCTTTTATTTGCAAAACTTACTTGACTTCTCACTAATCCAGGATGTAAACAATGGGAAACAATGTTATATACAGCATGTCAGGGAGGGAATCAGTCTTAAATTTTCTTGTGATTTTTACATCACAAATGTCTGTGCCATTTCCACTACATGAACTCCCCATCTCCAAGATGCTCTCTTGCATTACACAATTCCAAGCTTATTTTATGCAGAGTGAAAGCAACTGAGAGCTATGTAACTGTTGCCTTTGCACAGCAACTACATTGCAGCCTTCTTTCAGATTATTCAAGGTGGTCTATGAGAGACATCCAAATACTTCTCCACGAGTCTCTTAGAGTCATGGCATTCATATTAAACTCCTTCATTCCCTCAGATTCCCACTTTTCTTGAAAGCCACAGTCATCAGATTCTTTTCTATGTGCTCATGCTTGCCTGCTCCTTGACATATGAAGAGCCATTCACATGGACTTGTTTCATTTTTTCAGAGGAATGAGACACAACTCAAGAATGAGAGAATAGGGAGGGACACAGGTAAGACTGGAACTGGAAGGACTGATGTAGATAGTGGACATTGGGATGCAGTATTGACTCCAGGATGGAGTCCTGGCTTAGTTTCTTTTATTTAACGAGTACAAGGCCTCTCAAGGACTGATCATAAAAATGTCCAACCTGCAGGCTGACAAATGCTCATCCATGTTTTGAAGAGCATTTAATTTTGGATAGCAGGCAACAAGTCCATTCTGCATAAGTGGAGAAAAGCCACCTCAATATCAGAAAGAAGAAGAGAAGTGAAATTCAAAATTTTTAAGAAAGAAGTCCCCTTAGGTCAGTTTTTTGCTGGCCAAAGAGCAACAAACTATTTTTAAATTGGTTTTTCTTATGTACCTAGTCCTGCCATAAATACCATCGCAAGGTTTTTTTGTAATAACTCTGTTAATATAAAACATACGCTGTATTCACTAACAGCATTTATTTCCCTATGTAATTACTAACAGATTACAGAAACATTATTCCAAATGTCCACCCTGGCCTTCATACATGACTTTAAACAATCAGGCACTCATTGATCACCACATCCATTGAGATATTGGCTGCTGATTTTGCAAAGGCTTGTTTGAGACTTTCAATATTTGGATGTCTTCTGTGGCAGGCCATCAGCTCCAACTCTGCCCACAGTTTGTAGTCCAGTGGGTTCAAGTTGGGGCTCCCAGATGGCCAATCTGAGGCCTTGATGAACTCAGGGACATTGTTGGTTAGCCACTCCTACGTTGTCTTAGTCTTGTGAGTAGGTGCAGAGCTTTCCTTGAAGATCCAGTTGCCCCCATTGAACATTGCTTGGCTGAAAGGCTTCAATGTCTTCTCTAAGATATCTTCCTGGTACACTTTGGCCGATGTCTTCACTCCTTGCTTGCAAAAACGCAGCTTGGTGACACCCTCATAGCTCACCCCCCACCAAACCATGATGGAAGCAGGATGGTGACATCTCTCCACCTTATGGATGACTTTGGCAGCTTCCCAAGAGTTGTGGGCATACACTTAGTCGTTTTGCCAGTTGAATTTTTCTTCAATTGTGAAGATGTGAATTTTCTCATCAGTAACAAGGATTTTGTGATGTCTGTTTTGCACATACCTCTGCAGCAACACTTTCGATCACAACCTCCTTATTTCTTTCAGAAATGGAATCAGTATGTGTCCTGCGCTTCTTCGGTAAGCACCCATCCTTAGGTCTGATTTAATCAACCAAGACATGCTTCTAGTCAAGATGGCCATTTCCCTGGCTATCACTTTCTGCTTCTGGAGAGGATTTTGCTGAATCCTGTTGCTAACTGCTCTGATGACTTGTGGTGTTCTGGCAGTGTGTGGACGTTCAGATCTAGGGTGGTCTTGTACTCCCTGAGTATCATAGTAACGTTTGATAGCTCAGTAAACAAACTGCTGACTGATTCCAAGTGGCTGCAAAGTCTTGAAAGTGGTTGCAGGTTTCTGACCCACTTTGTGCAAGGCAATTACTGCAATGCGATTCTCTTTGTCACCTCACTCCATGTTTACTGCATGCAACACAACAGTCAAAACGTTACCAAACAATACAGTGGATAATACACTGCACGATTACAAGGTTACAAGATTCTAGCTTCTTTTGCTAGAATGCAAGGAACATGTAAATCTTGTATTTATGGCAGAACTAGGTATAAACTAGGTAGGTACTTAAGTCTGCCACAGATTTGTGGGATGATCAGGCAGAAAAGACTCTTCATAAAAGAATTTGTGATAAATAGGGCATGTCAAGTATGTACCCATGACCAATTTCTGAAGTGTATTCAGCACTTATTGAAAAAGGTCCATAGAAAAGATGAGGGAAAAAGTTTCCAAGGTCCTTGGTCTAGTAGGCCTTCAAGGGAAAGGTTCACCTGTTTGATGGACCTTTTTAAATAAGTGTTGAATATACATCTTATAGGTCTATGACCATTCCCATCTCTACCAATTTCTGAAGGACCACTTGTCTCACACAAGTCTCTGCTTGTACTTGTAATCTCCAGACAGAGGTAGTTTGCCATTGAATGTGTCACTTTGGAGAGTGAGGCCTTGTACTATGACCAGTTCAACACTTGTTACATTTACAATTATTCTAGAAGTATATCCAATGGCAATTTTCATTTTTACATCCTGGGTCATGTGACTGAAAATGAGGACTTTGACATCACAGAGACTTTCCTCCAAGCAAAAGTTGAAGGGTGGGTATAAGTCGAACATCTAAAGAAAACAGCCCCAATCACAAGCAAGGAAGAATGAAAGATGGCAAGATTTCCTAATGTAGTAAAAGGAACATGAAGTTATCTATGATGCAACTCCATTCATGTGATTTCTTTGAAGATACAGCTGCAAGAATGAGAAAAGCCTGTTGTTTACAAGGATGACAGAACCCTACTTTCATTTCCTTCTTGAGAGCCATGGTATACATATGAGGACATTTTTTGATAGGTTTTTCAGTTGTAGCCTGTAGCATTCAAACAGATTTGCAAGATGTCATTTTGACATATACTGGCATGGTTTTTATCACCTCATCTGTATTAACAAGAACCATCACACTCCCGACATAACTTGAGATGCTCTCTTTGCGGCCGTGAAGCCCCCTCTCTCTATCACCACATGGACTGTCCCAAGAACTCTAAATCCATTACTACTTTGGTGAGTGGCAGGAAAATGACAGAATGCTCATCCTCATGTGTATATGTGTGTGTGCATGAGTAAATATTCTCCTTAGTATTTTGATGTCTCAAATGAGATGAAATAAAGAACCTACTACATTTTGACATATACTGTCTCAGGTTTACATGTGATTTTGCCCTTAAGGTAGCAATAAGTCATTTAAAAAATTTTTTTCTATTAATATATAAAAATCATTTTTGCAAAAATTGGCTCAAACTATACTTCAGACAATAAAGATTGCTTTCCCATTGGAAAAAATAATGAAACTCAATTAATTAGGTGTAATTTTAAATTATTATTGTAGTATTGTCTTTTTTACATCTCCTTAGCACTGACTTCGAACCTTGGATACTATATGTTTGAAAAGATGAAAAATTTCAATTTCAATGCCATAACTTTTGTTCACTTTGGATTCCACCCCTAGGTGCCTCATTCCATGGAGTCTGTAGTTTCTGTAGTTTTCGATGACCTTTGCAGATGACTCACAGGGCACTAATTCACTTCTCTTATTGATTTCCCGAAAACTCACTTTCACTTTAAGTACAGGGCTCTTGAGCACGATATCTCAGGACCTAGTAGAGATTTCCATATGATTTTTTGTGATAAGTTTCCTTGTATTGGCGATCATGGAATGACGAGCATTTCCAGATATTTTGGACATAATTAGAATAATTAGCATATTAATACATAAGAAGGTCATTGGTTGAATAATTTTTTTCTGAAGGAATTTCATAAAATTGCTCTGTCATTCCAAGCTTCATGATGCCTTTTATTATGTGCGTGAATTTCATCCATTTATATTCAAGGATTTTTAATATATAGTGTTTGAAATGTTGCTACTTTTTATACTCACTTTGGCCATATTGACACCTAATTAGCATAACTTATGCAAATTATGCATTTAATCGAGATAGTTTTTCGAGGCCTCAAACTTGATTTACACCTCTGGAACTCACCATATTGGTTTTAAAGAGGTATTGCTTAAACTTTTCCTTATTGCTTGCAACTGATGAAAAAAAAAACATGAAAGGGATAGTCAAAAGACAAAATCATACACTTATTTAGCAATCCTATAAAAAAAAGTATTACCAAAACAGGAAAAGGAACAATGAATGTTTTTTTAAGAAAAAATATTTTTTACATTGAAAATATTTTTAATTCAAAAACACTATTTTATATTTAAAACTTTTAGTTTTGTCGAATTCTTTAGTATTTTAATTTTCAGAAATAATTTACTGAAACTTTATGAAGATACTTTTATTATTATAAACTATATATATAATATATAAATTGAATAGAAGTAGAACAGTAATGCCTTTCTTAATTAAAGCCACCTCAAGGCAATAGGCAGGATATGCCTGGCTTCCTCAATCTATATTCACATCTTGAATGAGAGCAGTTTTGCAGCCCATTTGGGTGTTTGCTAATTTGGTCAACTCCTTATATCTACATTCCTTATTTACAAGGTGTGATCAAAAAGTTTGTATAATGCCAACACTGGTAACGACCAGTGACAGCTAGCAGGATGGGTGTGGTTTATTATTGTAACCTGACTCATTACCTTCTGTAGCAGCCAAGAGTCATCCTGCTACATCTCATTAGTGCAGCGTTTCATTCATTTTCGTATAGTAGTGTCGAGTGTATTTGTCAAAGTGTCGAATTTTGAGCAAAGAGCAAACATGAAGTTTTGTTTTAAACTTGGAAAACCCCATCAGAAACTCATGAAATGCTTCAAACAGCGTTTGGTGATGAAGCTGTTAAGAAACCAGCTGTTTTCAAATGGTTTCAATGGTTCCACAAGGGAAATGAGTCTTAGGAAGATGAAGAGAGATCTGGTTGTCCTTCAACATCCAGGAATGACCTTTTGGTTGAAAAAGTTTGGACTTTGCTTCAGCCAAACCAACATATTACTATCAGGGAGATTGCTGATGAGATTAACATTTCCTACAGTTCAGTCCAAGCCATTTTGACTGAGAACCTTGGCATAAAGTGTGTCAGCGCGAAGTTTGTTCTACGGCTCCTCACTGAAGAAAAAAAAGAAAACTGAGTGTCGATCGCTTCAGAATTGTTTGAAAAAGCTTTTGCTGATGAACATTTTTTGTCTAGCATTGTAACTGGGGATGAAAGCTGGGTGTATGATCCTGAGACTAAAGTTCAATCTTCTGAGTGGCACACGAAAGGTTCTCCAAAACCAAAGAAGGCACGAATGTCGAAATCTCATGTCAAAGTCATGCTGATTGCTTTTTTTGACAACAAAGGCATGGTGCACCATGAATTTCTTCCTCCAAGCACCAGAGTGAATGCAGTTTATTACCCAGAGGTTTTGCAGTGATTGCAACTTGTGGTGTGGCAAAAAAGACCAGAAAAGTGGGAAGATGGATGGCTGCTCCATCATGACAATGGTCTGTGCCACAGTGCTCTTTCAATCAGACAATTTTGGCTGATAAACAACTTCCTTTGGTCCCACAACTGCCATATTCTCCTGATTTGGCACCTGCTGACTTTTGGCTCTTCCCAAAACTCAAAACCACCATGAAAGGAACGAGATTTGAGAGTGCAGATGAGATCAAATCGAACGTGACAGCAAGCTTAAAGGTGAAATCAAAAGAAGAGTTCTCTCGATGTTTCCAACAATGGCAGGAATGCTGGAATAAGTGTGTCTGCGCCCAAGGGCAGTACTTCAAAGGTGATTAAATTATTTTTTCCTTATATGTTTGTAAAATAAAGATATTTTAAAATTACATGAACTTTTTGATCACCCCTCATATGTAATATATAAATACATATATATTTTATAATGACACATATACAGGGTGGGGCAAAAGTTCTGGAACCAGAATTTTTTCATAATTTCCATCTTCAAAAATATTTTTCTTCATTCAAATTTGCATTATCAATTGTGATATGTTTTCAAGTGTTGTTTCTCGATATGTCTAAGCTTTTGCATATTTTCTGAAAATTTTCCTCCATCCTTTATCCTCCTTTCTTAAGATGTCTAAACAAGATCAGCTATTCACAATAATCGAGCTGCACAGAAGGGCAAAAGCAATGTCAAAATTGCACATTTGCTTGAAATTCCAAGAAAAATAGTCTGGTGAGCTGTCGTTCGGTTTCAAGAGCGGGGTACTGCTGAAGACCGACAAAGATCTGGCTGTCCAAGAACCGTGAACACTCAGAAGAACAAAAGCCATTCAACCTCAGATCAAAAGAAATCCAAGATGTTCAATGAGGAAGATGGCCAGAGAACTGAAGACTGATGAACAAACTCTGCATTGTATCATCATGGACAAACCTTCGCCCTTACAAGCAGCAGAAGGCCCAAAGATTGACAAAAAAAATGAGAAAGAAATATACAACTTCGCAAAGGAAAATTGATGAAACCTCTGATTGCAAATGACTGCCACAGAATGATTCTCTTTTTGGATGAGAAACTTTTCATGACAAAGGAAGTCTTCAACCCACAAAATGTTTGTGTCCTTCTGGAGAATTGCTGGAGAAAAGCAGTCAATATCAACCATCAAATCATCCAAAGTCAGCAAGCTCTACCTTTGGTCATGGTGTGGGGAAGGATTTGCGTAACCAGAATGACTCCACTGCTCTTCAGTCAGAGCAGTGTCAAAGTCAGTTTACATTGAGACTGTCTTGGAGAAAGTCCTTGTTCTGTGGGCTTAACAATATTTTGGACAATGTGAATGGATTATTCAACAGGACTCTGCACCATCGCACAAAGCCAAGATCACTGAAGAGTTTCTCCAAGAATTGTCCAAGATTCTTCACCCCGGACAAACGGATGGCCAACTTGCCCAACATGAACCCAATGGACTATTCCGCTTAAGGAATGCAGCAGCAAAAATATTCCTAAAAAGCTCATAAAAATGTGGATTAATTGAAGCATGATCTGCTCCGTGTCTGGGAGGAAATCAACGAAACGCAGTTGAACACCATTATCAACCAGCTTCCTCGTCTTATAGATGCTCTCATTGAAGCCAAAGGCTGTCGTTTTGAAAATGATTTTTAAAGCAGTGTTCTGATGTGTCTCATTTATCATATTATTCCTTCAGCTGGTGAATCTTCGTTTTGTTTCCATTAAAAGATTTTGAAAGAGTTGGTTCCAGAACTTTTGCCACACCCTGTATATACATAAATATATATATTTGTATATATTTTAAAAGATAACTTCAAGGCAAAATACAGGGTGTTTGTTTTATCGCAGGCCTTGCTATAATGGGCTGCTTAGTGAGCAATATCTCAGATATTGAGCGTCAGCTTGAGATTTTGCTGAGTGCCCATGCTTCTTTTCAAAATTTCCTTCACTTACCTTACTTTAAGGAAGATGTTGAAAGTGGTAACCCTCAGCTCTCAAGCATTCTTCACACCTTTTAAAGACGCTGCTGGACACACATCTGAGCTCTTCATGCTGATAAAACAATGCAGAAGACCTCAATCCATGCGATTAGACTTGGGGTCTCAATGGCTTAAGTCACAAAGTACCACTAGCATGCTGGGTTTTTAATTTTTTTTGTCCTTGTCACTTCTATTGAGAAAAACTCAACCCCTCAGCTGCCAGGAAACTAATGACAAAAGCAGCTCAAGCTGGAATGGATAACATATAATCATGAACCTAGACTTTGGAAAAATTGTGATTTTGTCCACATTGTCAAAACTTGACCATCTGGTCATTCATTCTTTTTTTTTTTTGCAGCAAAAAATATACTGCATCACAGTGTACAACAAAATGCCTTCATTTATCCCATTTTTCCTCCAATGAAAATAGGAAACATTGAAACAGTGTTTCATCCAGTCACATAGAAGAAATCCTGAATTTTTTTCTGTTTCAATTTATACAAAAAATTAATGCTTCTCTTTGTGTGCTAGATCAGGTCAAGATGGAAGAGGGAAATGACAGCAAAGAGTGAGAAAGTCTCAATGATGGGAGCAATTCCCATAGCCCAAAGTCAAGGAAATGGGAAGATCCAAAGAATTAGATTTTTACCTATCCCCAATTCTTGGAGTGAGGGAAAGATGTGAGGAAGGGAGCAGGAACACTTTTTTTCAGCCATATTCCATCTCTATTCTACTAGCAAGTCTGGATTAACACGTTGACGACCAGCCTATTTTTGCTTGTCCGCCGTGTGGGACCACGCACATTTTTTTTTGTCAAAAAATGCGTCCTGCCATCAGGACGCATGGTCCCAGAAAACATTTTTTTTGCCGAGTTTTTTTAAAATGTTGAATTTTTTGGAATTTTTATCAGTAATTACGAAATCATAATCTTCTGGAACGTTCTCAACAGTTCCAGAGGGTATTCATTGAAAATGAAATCTGCATCCTGGCATCAGGACGCATTGTCGCCAACGTGTTAACAAGAAGAATGGTCCAGGGGACAAGAAAACTCATTCACGTAAATGGGAGGTACAGAATGACAGCATTCAGATTAAATTAAGAACCTTAATATAGGTTCTTGGAGATTTCTGCTTGGACCAATCCTCAAGTCAAAATTAAAGTCAAGACCTGATTACTGAGATTTAAAAAAAAAAACAAGAATTGACAATCCAGGTTTAAACTGTACAAAGGACACCTGAAGAAGGACTCGCCTATTATACTCACTCTCTTCAGAGCTGTTAGATGGCTACATCAACTGATTGTCTGCCTCTTCCTCTTCTACACATATCACTGGGAAGTCATCTGAAACTGAAGCTTCACTCTCCCCAATCACTGCGAGACAACAAGAACCAGCAGTCAAGAATACATTCTTCAAGAATGATTTTCTATGTGTGATCTATGGCTTAGATATTGCTCATCCTTTTGTGCAGCAAGCCTAGGCATATCATGTCTTTTCAATTCTACAGCATATTCTACCATCCATATTCGGAAAGAAGGAATAAAGAAGGAATTCTTCTAAGTTTTCAGGATACGTTTCATAAAGGGATAAGAAAAAGGAGATGGAGAGAGAGGGATGTTTCTGGAGAGGGTTGGATTGGTTTAAGTTCCCATTCTATCTTTGTGCTATTACTTTCAAACCTTTGGAAAATTGCCTTTCCAGAAATGCATCAAGTCATACAGAGTCTCAGCTGGTGAATTTGTGACTGGAACTTATGGTTGGAACATGGTAGATGTATCTTTCAAGTGCAACATTGTGGGAGAGAGGAGGTGAGGGTGTGTGAAAAGTAGTCGGCAAGGTTATCCATTTTCAGACCAATGACAATGTTGAGCAGACAGATCAAATCGGCTAAGGACACCTGCATCAGCAATTCTCCATAGAGAAGTTATATCAGAGTCCTCAGTGTCTGCATGTTGAGGTGTGTGAATGTAACAGAGCACTCTTCTCCTACTGGACAATTGCTTAGCAGGTTCTGGTGAAAAGCAGTAACAAAAGAACCACATTTAACCCTTTGAGTGGTGAGTTTTCTTTGTGCTCCTAGGATGTTTCAAGAAAAAAAAATCCAAGGTCCTACAATGATACATTTATTGAATGTTTTTATTCATAATGTGACAGATAATTGTTGATTGGAGTGCTTGAAAGGCGAAAAATGCAGCGAACTCAAAAAGGGTCATTTACACAAAACATGAAACTGAAATTTCATTAACATTTTGAAAACGTATATTTATGAGCTTACTACTCAAAGAGTCAATTGGTTCTGAACTCATTTTACTTGGAAGAATAAGAACTAATTGATGAACTGACATGAACTTTGCCAATATATGCATAACACATATGCAAGATCAAAGCATAAAAAGCTACAGTTGTTCATACTTTTGATTGATTCATAAATATGATTCATTTGGGAAATGCTCTTCAAAGGCCTAATGGAAGTAAAGCTTTTACCATGGAGGCTGGTGAGCTTAGAATTTGTACCAATCTGTCCCCTCAGAAAAAGATACACTAATACATCTAAACAACCATGTTGCATGTCCTCAAGAGGCATAAGATCATCAAAGAATAGAGATGAAATGATATAGAAACTATATTAAATGGAGTGAGGTTCTCACCCAGAGAAATGGAGAGATGTGCTCCAGGAAGTGTCAATGACACAGGACATAAGAACCATCTTCAGCTATCAATCGAAGGTCACAGAACTTCCCTGCTTTCCATAGCTTCAACAGCCCATTATAATATGACCTGCCTGCTTTCATAACTACATTTTGTTCCATGGTGCATATCATCTCCTCAACACTCAATCAACCAATCTTTCTCCCTTTGATGTTGACTTGCCTGCAGTCATGCAATATGAGTGAACTTATTTCCTAATTAGTAATTAACCTATCACTCAAACATACTCAACTCCTACCAGAGGGAATCAGTTCAGGAATTCAAGAAAAATATGAAAGTATATGCTAACCTGCAAAGTAAACCATTTCAATTCAACATTCAGCAAAGAACTCAATCAAACTTGACGCAAAAGAATCTGAAAAAAAAAACAGAAAATGAATAAAAATGTAAAAATACTTGCAAAAACTTAACTTATTACTTTATATGGCAAAGCAAAAGATAAGTGACAAGTTTCTTCAATTTATGAAATGCATCTCACCAGACACTGTTGAGAGGATTCCCACAGCTGGCAAGCTCAAAAGAAGGCTTAAACACATTAAAGATTGACTAAAAAATAATATTTGAAATGCCACAGGACTTAACACCATTTGATTGCAAGAAAATGCAATAATCACTGGATAGATTACACAGCAAGCTTGAAAAAAAAAACCCCTTGAGTTCAAGAAGACAGAGAAGCAGAAAAAAATTAATCCCGAAACAATTCATAACATGAGGAAAAGTTGGACACAGAACGACTAAGGCCCAAATGCACAAATCTCATTTAGGCGAGATAAAGTGGCCTTTAACCTTTTGACTGCTGGGTTTTTATGGGCCTGTAATACCCCCTGTGCTGGGTTTTCCCCCCAAAAATGCAAATTTCAGTTGTTCTTGATATTTACTTAAATGTGGAGCCA